>LPNX010107957.1:843969-887721 GCA_001517045.1 Pseudotsuga menziesii
CAATAACTACTAAAATGTAATAACCACACATAAAACCACTAAAAATGACTAAATTAGTGACCAATAAATGAGATTAATGACCAAAATTCATATATAAAAGAACAAAAAATTGAGAGACACATGACCAAACAATGAGATATAAATGACTAAAAAAAGACCAAAATTCACATATCAATGACCAAAAAATAGTTTTGGTGGCTAATTTGCGGTCTTTTAATACGTGACCAAATTTGGTCATATTCTAGTTTGCTATGTGGTCATTAATTTGGTCATAAATGTGGTCATATATTTGGTCATCGATTCAAATATGACCAAATTAATGACCAAATATATGACCAAATTAATGACCAACTGACAAGCTATAAATGACCAAAATAAAAATGACCAATTTTGGTCGCGTAATAAAAGACCGCAAATTAGCCACCAGCGATCGCCAAACCAAAAGTGGTCATTGATATGCGGATTTTGGTCATTTTTTTGGTCACTAATCTCTCATTTTCCACTAGTGACATTATCAAAGGAAGAAACCAAACTAAATTCTCAAATTAGAAGAAGAAATCAAGGAAGGCTCATATGATAAATGTCATTCAAAATAAAGCATCAAAATAATGCTAGTAGAATGGGAGCGAGGAATAACAGAATACATCTATATAACCTTGTTGCAGTCCCGTGTATTCATATCTAGTGGCAACCAAAAGACAGAAGAAAAATGAATTTGATATTTTGGTCCTGAGAGAGTTATCAAGGCTGCTAATCTTGGTTACCCTAGTTCCAAGAGATGACAATTAATGTGATGCAAAAAAAATTACACCCCTAGATAAGTCTAGTCTTTTAAATAAATCTTGAAGAATGCATTTAAGAAAATACGGTGTATCCATCATTTAGTAACATGTAGCAGTTTTGTTTTCCAAAGATAGTTTTTCAGAGATCTGTGTTCACCAGCGAGCCACCAATTGTTGCTGTTGCAACTAATTCCCAATTTTTTTTTTATATTTTAGGGCCTCTCCTTATATTTTTTATTAATCCATCCTTATATTTTTCAACTCTGGAGAATCCATCCTAAACACTTGTTTTTTCCAAAAAAAAAATGACATTTTTTTTTGGCTAAGTTAAAACTCATGTTTTTATGTCGACATATCGAATTAACTTGGCCATTTTCTCTAACATGTTGGAGGAACTCAGCAAGTCACTTCGACTCGGTCGGATTGGACAAACTAAATTCTTTCTCAAAGTGTCATTTCGGTACAACTCGTCAAAACTCTCCGACACGGTCGAGAGTAACTCGTGAGTTACCTCCGATAGTGTCGAAATTATCAACGAATGTTTCGAAAATGATTGTGGCCCAGTTTTTATGAAGGTTTAAAGTTTTCTGTCGATACATTCATGGTCAATAAAATGATAAGTGACAAAAACAATCGTAATTTTTTGACGAGTTTTTGCCGACACGATTGGAGAAAACTTGTTACTTGTTGCTGACATGGTCGCAAGAAATCATGTTTCACCATTGATAGTGTTGGAGGATTTTGGGAAGATCGACAACATACATTGGCGTTACACCGCAAGTGGTCAATTTTAATGCAAACAATGTTTTTGCCACCCACCCTGTTTAATGCGACAACCTCCGCATTTATGTCACCCAACAACTCCATGTATCATAGTTTTTATCGATTTTTATATCAAAATGAGTGCGATGTTATTTTTTTTCTAACCCATGAATGCCATTTAGAGAAAAACTAATCAGCAGGAAACATCAGGAGTTTGTACTTATCCCAACACAGTGTCCATTTCTACAATAGACAGGTAGGTACATTGACCTTATACTCTTAGATTCTTCTTTAAGATTAAAACCTTTATATATGTGGTAAGAGTTTGGTTTGGTACGTCATAGTCAGTTTTTCACTATGGCTAACTTTTCCCCTCTTTGTTTCATAGCCCCTTTCATGGTAAAACACTCATCCACGGACCCTAAGTTAGTTTTGTTCCAGTTCGCACGACTAGAATCCTCTAAGGGAGTTTTTAGATAGCTTTTGGGCCTCATGATTGTCTCCACACCATAGCCATGGAGTTTTTCATATGGAGTGATCCTTTTCTGCATGACTATCGCATGGAGAAACTAGTTGTGCATTCAGTCTTCTTAAGGAAAAGATCCTCCCTGAGCCGAATGGGCTCTTTTCTTATGAGCGTTTTCTTATACTGGCCTTCGCATCATTTTCAGGATAGTGTGAAGATTCCTGAATTGATAGTGTGATTCCAAAGTAATTCCTCGTATTCGTTTCTTTGAACTTGGGATTTACATGTTATGATTAAAAACAAGGATTTTTCCATTATAGTGGTTACAAATACCCATGCTTTTACTCTACCGCGATTATCCTTGGAGAATATGTCGAGCACCCCTGATAGAGAATGTTTAGTGATGAAAGACATCAAAATTTCATCCTCCAACAAAGTACCATTGTCATGTAGGTATGTCGTATTGTCTACACAACTTTAGTAGAAACATAAAGACAAATTATTACTATGGAATTCAAACCAAATCCATGGGATAAATTGTTGTAATGCATGAAACTATGATCGATGTGCATAGATTTTACCTATGCAAAATTAAATGCAAAAAATGTCGATGCATAGGAGGTGGACATTCATTAATTTTTTCTTCCAAGGATATTGACTTCAAACTGTAAAATCTATGGATGCAAATAAATACCAACATAGATTAATGCAATTGATAGCATGGGGTTGCAATCGTGATTTGGGAATTAGTGTGTATGTAGATAAATGCAAAAGAAAATGCAATAAAAAATATAAAATTGCGGCTTCTCAAAGGAAGGAAATAAAGTAGAGAGAAAGAAAACCATTTCATCAAGAGACTGAAATAAAAATAATAAAAAAATAAATGTCAACAGCCTCTATGTTATTGTACAACTTCACTTCAATAATGGAGAATAATTATAAGCAATTCAAAATTTGAAAGTACATTAAAACTCTATTATTAATTAGTATAAATGAAGTCTAAGGAAGTGGAGTTATCACCACAACCCATGCCAATACACACATTGAACAATTGGATTAATCAATTATTATTTAAATTCAAACAAGGAAGGCGGACTCTCCTCTTTTGTGATAAAGGAAAAGGAATTCCCTTTTTTGGTAACCATTTTGATTACAACGGTCATTTGAGAATTGAGATTTAGTTGGTTTTCTGAGGACATTGTGACAAATTTACATAGAACACATATTTAATGCTAACTTTTGGGAAAGTTAGAAACCTTAATTTGCATACGGTTTATCTTTGATTGATAGAGATTCAAAACTTAAAAATTCTACTCAAGTGACTTCCTTATGACCTTGATGTAACCTAAAATTTTCATATCATAAAACTTTAGGGAAACAAATTTTGTGTGCATACTTGAATATGATTCTTTTGAAGGATCCAAACATTTTGAAATAGTGTCAAACACTAAAATATTTTGTACCCTAAAACTATGTAGAAAACTTTTAGGAGTGAAAACTCCAAGATGACTTGTTTAAAGGGGGGAAACCCTAGTCTTAAAAGTTCTTCATGTTTTGGCCCAAAAAAGAGCTTTAATACCACTTGAAATATACTTAATGTTGGGCCCTATTTAATTTTACATTACTCTTATATTATTAGTATTGTATGTATTAAGCTATTCCTCACCCTAATTGGAATTGTATGGTGGGATAAAATTATAATTGTACACTTTTATCATACACACACACACACACACACACACACACACATAGCAAGGAGACCTATTTTTAGGATAATATATTCTTGTCTTGGGTAGTTTATACCTTGTATCTGTATGGTTACCCCTCGAAGAGACTTCTTATTCATCTCTTTATTTCATTCTCAAGCTATTGGATTACTCTTTCCTTATATTTTGATGTAAGTTTTGGGACTAAAAAACACAGAGAAATAAAAGAGAGAATAGATAAAACTAGAAAGATATCATAGTATATGAAATATTTTGAAAATAGGGAACTAGCATGTTCACTTACAACTTTAAGAGGGAAACCTCGAAGAGAAAAGATTCAAATCTAATAATATTTATTGAAAATAATTTACATAATTCAGTACTATATATATATCTTTAATAGACAAAGTCGTAACTATTTGTGATCTCGGTATTAATGAGATTGACTACCAAGGGATATTTAATAAATAAAGAGTGTAATTTTTCATTAAGTCACTACCCAATAACTATCTAATGGGTCTAGTGGCATTCTACATCGATAAAGTAGGGGTGGTTAGGGTGGTACATTGACAAAGGAATTTCAAACAAAAGCAATATATCACATTGCTCTTCTCCCCAAGGTGATCACATCAATGCTTTAGTATAAAAGAAACAAGGTCATTAAATAAATTACATTGTGGATACCTGTAAAATACAATATCATGGCCATGAAAAATATAGAAGGTAGTTCTATTTCAACTATCAACCATATTAATGAAAAAATACAAACTAGATTTATCTCTCAATGTAAATATGGAGTGTTTGATGGTGAATGGATTCAAGCGGTGATCTTCTCATAAAGTACCAATTCTATGTAGCTTTGTGGTATTTTGTGCAGGCTTGAGTAGAAAAATAAAGAGGAGATGCTACTATGTCCTAAGGTATTCAATCAAAACCCATAGAATTATACAAATATATGCCATGTGAATAAATCATATGAAGTAGAACATGGGGGAATCACTTTGATAAATAAGTGTCAGAAGGTATGATCCTATGTTTGAAGCACATTGAATAAATATGTGCGAAATGAAATGCAAAAAATTGTGATGGCTATAAGGTGGAAACCCATCAATTGTTTCTTCCGAGAATCTTAATTTCAAAATGTAAATTCCATGGAAAAAAATAACTTCCAAAACATATGTATATAAATGATAGTATGAGGGTTGCAACAATGCATTAGGAATTAGTGTGCATGTATATAAATGGAAAAAAAATGCATAACAAAAGATAAAGTGGGACCTTCTCAAGGAAAGGTCGAAAAGTAAAGAGAAAAAATCATGTGGTTCTAACACTCTATCATGGTAGAATAATAATTCTACCAAGATTATGAAAAAATAAACATCGACACTAATCAACAACACATTTCTAACTAGGGAACCTATGGTAGATAGGCTCTACCACCATCACGGCGATAACTAAAATTAATAAAATTGGCGAACTGAAAGAACATGGTGGGTTGCAT
The DNA here is from genome assembly GCA_001517045.1 of Pseudotsuga menziesii. Classification (NCBI taxonomy): domain Eukaryota; kingdom Viridiplantae; phylum Streptophyta; class Pinopsida; order Pinales; family Pinaceae; genus Pseudotsuga; species Pseudotsuga menziesii. The sequence continues at coordinate 849,187 of LPNX010107957.1, forward strand.
CTTTAGGGAAAACAAGAAAGCCTAATAATGCACGATAGAGTCTATTTCTAGTGGGACTACAAAAAAAACTAGTCCTTTCTTTTGCATTGTACTATAAAGAGTTTGTTCTGCTTCCCAACTAACTAATTACTATCATAAAAACTAGCAAACCCTAGTTACAACATGAATCCTAAGAAAATGGTCTAAGAAGGTAGAACCTAATAAGGAAACCCCCTGCACTCCTCTTCTCCCTTACCAGGTCCCTTTGTTTATATGTTGGGAATCTCATAGTTTCTCCTTTGTGTTCAGTTCCAGATTCATCTTCTTGCCACTTTACTTGTTAGTATCCCCTCCACCTTCGACTAGAGAAGGTGGGGAATAAAACTTTAGTCCTAGTTTGGTTCCAATAAGGTTGACCTTTCTATGCATCAGCTTGCAGTATTGGTTGTGTTTCTTCCATGCTTGGATCGAATCCATATCTCCCTGACTCATATTCCCCCCCTCCATCATCACATGTGACATGAGGTTCTGCATAACCCAATATGCCATCATTAGGTGCTCGTAGGCTGATTCTCTCCATGCCATAGTTCTAGGTTCCATAACACAGACCTCAACTCCTCCCTTATTTCATCCATCAGAGTGACCTTTGCCCTTTCTACAACTCCTTTTCTATTGCCTCTATCTCTTCTTTGACAAGAGTGGCGATCCGATTAGGGAAAAATGTGGTGGTAGTTTGAGTATACGTCTAAGCATGAGTTACCATTCCTCCAACATCCCTAATATATCTCATGGCCTCCATGTTCCTTGCTCAACCATGGGGCACCGATGAGGTTGTTTCTTTAGTATCGTTATGTTTCCCCATTAGAGCCATATTGCTACAATTAATTTTCTGGAAGGTGAGAGTTTGACAAAGCTGGATCACTCTAATGACAAATGGAAAACAACAAGTTTTAGTATAAACATATTTGGGAATGAAATACATCGTCACCCATCTGTATTTATAATAGGATTGGCTATAATTGATAAAACTAGGGGTATCATTGTAACTTCATCCATCTTAACTTTCCTTTGAACAATAGCTATTGTACACCTCTCAATTTTCCTTGTGATGGAATTCCTACATCCTTGAGGTGATAGCCCCATTGTATCCTTTTCGGATCTACACTACAACTCTAGTGAGTGTCAACCCATATCAAAGACATAGATGGGGCTTCCATTCATTGTCCTTTCTTATTTAGGATTAAATGAAGTCAGATAAATCTGGCCCATATGCATGTGAGACTATGGGATAACCATGGCTACCCTCCTTGGTCTTTCCTTTGCAGCTGAACACCACATGATCAACATTGTCCAAATGCCGACATTGGTCTTTCCAATTCATTTGTTCAAAATCTTTTAGTTTTCCTTTATTGATGTAATTTCCTCCTCTTACTCCCACATTAGCCAAGAGGTAAACCACTTTGTTGTCTTATCTTCTAACATGACTGAAATTCCAAGTGAGGTTCGTGGTTGATATTTTATAAACTATCCAGGATGACCTAGTTGGTTTCCACTTTCTCTGTGTCGTTCCCATTGGCAATATTTCTGGCCATATGGATGATGACCAGCAAGTCTCCTTCCACCATCACTGGTAATCATTTTGACATGGAAACTATATTTAGAACGTGCATGAGTCCTTCGAGCTCCATAGTGTTTTTTTGTTTTGAGTACAATGGATCCATAATAGACATACAATATCACCCATATTGAATCCCTGCAAACTCCTCCATACCCCATATGACTAAGGTTTCCCTTTGAGGAACCATCAAAATTGAGCTTGAAGGTCCCTTTCGGGGTAGTGACCATGAATTTGGACTATCTGGTTGGTGGAATAGAGAGCACTTTTGGAGCCCCCAAACTTCCACTATTTCGATCTCATGATCATTTAGCTCCTTGTCTTTGTTTTTCCACTAGTGATTCCACATTGTCTCCTTAATATTATGAATTAGTCTCTTCCATCTTCTTCTGCATATTTCATGTCCTAGAAGGTTTTGTTATTCATATCCTTCTATATTACCTATTATAGCATCCCTCAGAACATTTACCATATCAAATTGATGATAGGGTTCTAGAATGCTGCCATATTCCAGTTTTTGAGAGATAGATTTGCTTGGCCCCTGACTCTATCCGATCGATGAAAAATGGCTCACCCCAAATACCATATTGATGAGGTAAAAGGGAAATCATCCAAAATGTGGTTCATTTTCTCCTCTTCATTTTAGCACAAAGGACATTGTGTTGGATCCTCATATCCCCTTCCTTCATATTCCCCCCCGCCCCCCCAATAAAAATTCTTTTCTTTTTGACCGGGAAGATGAAGGTGGAAGTTTTTCACCAAGGGTTCATTACCCATATATTTATCCATATATCTTCTTGGGATTCCCCTTTTTTTTTCCTTATGTCATATGCCTCCTTTATGATGAATAATCCTCTAGGAGAGTACCCCCATATCAACTTGTCCCAACCTTCCTGTCTTCGTATGCTTCATTCATTAAACATGTCCTGGAGCTCCTTTGCCTCCTCTACAGTTGTCAAGCATTACCACCATTCCTCACCTTTCCATTGCCAGTAATCCTAGTTATTAGTTAGCATAGACCTATACTTGTGCACTTTTATCCTTCCTTCTCTGATATCTCTTTCTCATGTCGTCTGCCTTCTGGGGTTGTCCGAGAGATTGGGATGTTGGTTCCATGAGTCCTCCGAGAAGTTTGTGTCACTTCCATTTCTAATTTCCTAGAGGAAATGCTCCTTGATGATACTTTTATTTCATTGGGAATTCATCCATATATGGGAGCCTTCTTTCTCTTCTCTGAATTTAACTAAGTCATTGCCGGACTTGTCTTGGGCATACTTCATGTTCCAAATTTTATCCCAGGGATCATTAGTATGGGTGCGCCACCTCAACCAGATCTTCGCTCCTCGGACTTCACCTATTTTCTTTGGATCTCAGAGGGCTAGACCTGCCTTGTCATTGGGTTGGAAAACCTTGTCCCAACCCACCGATGCTAATTTATATTTTTCTCTATTACCCCCCCATAGGAAAAATGGTTGGATATTGCGGATTTCCTTCAAAGTAGGAAAAACTAAGAATAAATAAATTAGCATGGCCTAAAGAACAAACTTTACCATGATCAAAATGCTCATACAATTTAATGGCCTAGTTTCCCAACCTGATATCTTCTTCCTCATATGGTCTAGAAGATATTGCCATGACACCTTCCTAATTGTTCCTTCCACCATTTGGGATCCTAGATACTTTGAAAGAATTTCTTCCACCGAAATAACAAGGATGTGATTCCTATTCCTTTGTGTCACCCAAGGGTGTTAAAGAAGAATATTTGATATTTTTTGGGTTTACTTCTAAACCGAAATCCTTGGAAAATATTGTCAAACATTTCTTGAAAGATATTGCCTCTTGGAATAAAGGGTGCCCCATTAGTATGGTGTCATCCACAAACTATTGATGGTTTTACTTATATGCATCCATGTGGAGGTTTAAACCATGAATATCACCCCTATATGTATGAGTTTTGATTAGCCAACTAAATCCTTCTTCCATGATAATGAATAGGAAGGGAGATAGGGGGTACCCTTGTCAGATATCTTTGGTTGGATATAATTTGCAAGTGTGTAACATACCCCAAACACCTGAATATATTCCTGAGGTGGTAAGTATAAAATTTATTCTTCTAGAAACATTTAAGAATACCAAATAAATAAAACTCATTGTTTACTTAATCATAACCATTCTTTTAGGATTACGACATACTAAATACAATCACTTTATTGCTAACCCACATAGAAAAATATTATTGAATAATAAAATAAGTCACAACGGTTACATTAGTTGCATGACAATCCTTTGAATGAGATAACGATTAAAAATTATCCATGTCCTTAAACTATGATTAACACCCTCCATATCGAGATACCATATTTTATACCTGCTCTCTTGCTCCCCAAGATGAGGTTATAGTATTTTGAGTGGAGAAAAAATTAAGGTTAGATATGTTTTAGATGATAAAAGAACTAACTTTAAAAGTATGCACATATACAACTGATTTGTTCTACACTTGTCTTTCAAGAGTTATCCTAATGCCTTTTACCATTGGAACACAGTTTTTGTAGCCACCACTTGAAGCCATGTAACTCAACATACATTTTAGTACTATATATCATCTTATAAATCCGAGAGCATAAGTTTCATAATAAACTTGAAAATAAGATAAATTAATTCCATAAACAAAGTTAACCATTACATATACTTCTCTAATATGAATTAAGCTTTGGCGACTAAAAGCATATCTACGAATTTCCTCCCAACCATAGGATTTATTTGACGTATGTTTGTCTGTCTAAATCCAGCCACGAGCTGGGTGACGAATCCACTAAGGTAAGGTTATAAATAGAAACTCTCCAAGTTTCAAGTTAAGCTAGTGTTATAACGAAAGGGATACCTTGGCTATGGGTATGAGACTTAGAAATTTTAGTTGTCATAATATTTGAAATTTTAACCATTAATCATGACTAAACCCTTATCTCCTTTTGTCCAAAAACAAAAGGACATGTCAACCATCTGGATGAAGCTAACTACCCAAAGTTCCAGGGTATATTAGCAAGACACGTATCCATTATTATTACAACAACCTTTTTCCTACCATCTTCTTATGCCAATAAGTATTTATAAATTACCTATTACATACAAGAGAATAATCTCATATCTATTGTTAGGCTACTCATATATTAAGGATGAACTATCTCTAACGTTCTACTATTAATTATTAATTCCCTTCATATTTACCTATAATATATAGAATTTTTACCTTCGATGAGTGTAATTAAAAATCAACCAAGTATCCATGCATACACTAGATCATATGCATTTTTATAATCTGACTATTGATGCAGCATTTGAAAATGAAAACTTTTATAAGGATATTAACATAGCATTGAAACTCATCTAAGGAAAACAGTCGAACAAATCTCTAACGAAACACATGGGCAACATTCAAAGATCAACACCAAAAATGAAAAATTGTAGCAAGATCAAAGATACAAATCAAATCACGTCCAGTTAAGAGATTAGATAAAAAATACTGTTCTAAATTAAAATCTTTACATATATAACATATAGTTAAGAAATCTTCGGTAACCACAAGTATAAAATCCATAAATAAAGTTTAAAAGTAACTCGCAGGAAAAATCTATCATCTATCAAATTGTAGAAATTTTCTCCCACCATATTGGCAACAAAACTCCAGTCACACCGATTGTATCGCTAATATTTTCACCCTTTCTTCTGAGTCTGGTGACACAATTGTTTTGGCAAAAAAGTCTGAGATGTTCCAAAATCTCAACACTCTTTTCCATCTGCAAAAAATTCCAAGATATTCTGGCCATTTCGACGGAACTTATACATTACTTATGAAATGTCGACGCTCTTTACCATCGTCAACATATGTTGAATCTTCGGACCATTTCAACGGAACTTATGAATTAATTTCGACAATGTCGACAATACTGTTTCAGCAAAAAAACGTGAGTCTTACTGATAGTTTCAACAAAAACGTAGGAGTTACTTATGATGGCTGGCACTCTTTTCCATCGGCAATATATTCCAAGTTCCTTCAACTGTTTCTGAGGAAAATTATGAGTACTTCCAGCGAGTCGATGACGCTGGCCAAGTTACTCTGATTATGTCAGAAAGAAAGTGAGTTTTTCTTATTAAAAACTTCCTTTACTGAATTAAACCTGTATCTTTCAGATAGATGACATTTACATTTCAATTCAACACTTAGACATTCAAATTGGTATTAAGGATTGAATTGCATAACTACCATTCAGATCTCCTACATCAACATTTATTCAATCAATGCCATACAAGTAGAACGCAATGCATATTTGATTCATTCAATGCAGGTAGAGAAAGAGAAATCACACTTCATAAATTTTTCAATTATAAATGAGATGCAAGGCAGTATAACCAGACCATAAATATATCGAATGCATATCCATTTCCCATTCCTTCCATGCATTTATCAAAACAATTGCAAACAAAGCACGATATGGATATATGAAAAAAATAGATTTGTTTTATTATTCCTTACATGTATTTATCAAGCAATTTGCATATACATGACACATATCTTCAACGTTGATACTTTAAATCCACACACAACCCTTAATATTGGATCAAGACTTTCATTTAGTTTGTGGTTTACATTCCACTCCAGCGCTCAAGCTCCCATTCTGATAAAAGTATGATCACCCTCTCCCCTAAAAAATTGTGGCCTTTATAGGTGTTAACACTAAATTTATTTTTGTCAGAATTGCTCCTATTTCCTTCAAAATTTTAAGTTCTCATGGGTGATTGAGTTGGTTTCCAAAGTTTTCTCATTAAAATATGTCCAAGTTGGCAAAGAAGAGAAGGTAAAGAGGTTTAGGGAAAAGGACAAATGAGTTTTTCACAAATGGGGAAAAAAATTTCATTAATTTTTGAAGGAAACCTAAAAAATGGGCTTTACAAAGATTTCATTTTATTTATATTAAAAAATTAATAGTTTTGAATATTCTAAAGTCAAAGAGCAGGATTTATCCATACAAACCAAGTTTAATAAATTTTTACGGGCTAAAACAAGGTTACTACCTTTCTTAAGGTATAATCTAAACATTAGCGCATAAAATAATCCTATGGCTAATGTAAAAACGTAAATTAAATCAACAGGGAATATTATTTCCGGAAGGTAAAGTTGCTCGTTAATTAAATAAAAAAGTGCTCAGCGGAATATATATGGGTAAGTTCATCCGACGGTTAAAAAAATAAAGTGAAAATTAATCAACGGCTGAAAATAATTCCGGAGCCCACACTTGCGCGATAGATAAGCCCAAAGTGCCCAGCGGAACTCATTTCATGGTGCTGGATCCAACGGTTGAAAGTTAAAGGCAGAATAATCAACGATTGGGACTGATTCCGAGATCGAAACTTGCACAGTAGATAATTCCAAGGTGCCCAGTGGAATTTGGTACGTGGCATGTGATCCGACAGTGGCAAATTAAAGATATATTACATCGATGGCTGTGGGTGATTCCGGAGCTGAAAGCTGCACGAAGGTTAATTTTGAAAGGAGGCTCCGGAATAGACCATTGTTTATAAATAGATTTGACTTGGGTTTATTTTTGACTTTGTTTTAAAAATAATTCCATTTGTATGCCACGCACCTTTATAAAATACAAGTCCCCTGGTTTTATTGTCTTCCATTGCTTCCGAGCGAGAGATTCAGGTTTTGTAAGTTCAGGGCTTTCTTTCCAAAGGTTTTAAAGTGTTGATCAATCACTGCCGCGAAAGGAACTTATTCTAAACAAGTTTTATAAATTTAGGGTTTGATCAAGGTGATACCTATCGGCTATCAATTGCATTTAAAGTGGAGGGCGTACAGGTTGAACATTCTTTTATGTCTGTAGCCATTTGTTCATACTTGGGACTGATTGGGTTGCTTAGAGAGAACTGTCCTACATCGTGAAGGGAAGCCACCATTCAACAATGCAGAAGCAAATCAGCCCAGAAGAGTTGCAGAAATATTTACAGTGAGAGCACTCATGAAGTCAAACAGTTCAAATATTCAAAAGGAACATAGCATATTTTCTAAAAAAATGACTGTTTCAGTCATTTTATTCAACGAATTGTTCCCAGTAAACGAAGAAGAAATTTCAAAAACTTAAAGAGGTTTTTCATCATAAGATATTTATCTACAATAACATCTCTCAGTTTTTACCCAGGTGATACAGGTTGGGAGCAGCAAAGTCATTTTCAGAGGGAAAATATTCAGATTTTGAAATAACTGTTCTAGTCATCAACCAAAAATAATTGTTTAGATCAAATGAAGATGTAATTTGTGAAACTGGGAGAATATTTTCTTCACAACGTACCTATCTACAATAACCTCTTTCAGTTTTCACACAGGTGCTACAGTTCAGCAGCAACAAGATCAGTTGTACAGACCAGTTTTCATGTTTTCCAATGGACTATTTCAGCCATCAACTTCAAAGAATTGTTTTGGACAAATAGGATTTAATTTGACAAAACTAAGAGAGGTTTTTATTCTTAACAGGACTATAATCAAAAACCTCCTTCAGTTTGTACACAGTAATCATAGGTTGGGATGGATTTAAATATCTTTACAGGTCATTTTTCCAGAAATATATAATTTTATTATATGAGTCATCGGCTTCAAAGGAATATTTCGAGGAGATTATGATTATTCTAGAGAAATGAAGACATGGGTTTTGTTGAGCACGTGTCCAGTTGTAAAAAACTCTCCCAGATTTCACACAGCTGTCATTATTGGAGATATGCAGGAGGAACTTTGTTGTAACTGTTTTCAGTTAGGTTTTCGAATTTTAGGTTTTCGAATTCTAAGTTAGGTAAAGACTTTTCTTATAAAAAGGAAAATGTAATTGATAGTTAGAGGAGGATTTTCAAGAGAAGAGAGGCTCTACATTTTAATGGCTTCAAGTTTTCAGTAAATGAATGCAATTTGCAGAGGAGGAATGTAAAATCTTTTTCATGTCAGAGATTCTTGTGCCATCTTTTCTTCAGTAAGTAATTTCTTTATGTGATTGTTTATCCTGTTTCCCGCTCCATTTTGTATTTGATTTCATGCTTGAGCATTAGATTTATGGGCTGGAATTCATCCTGCATGCTCTAGGTCCATTTTTCAAGCATTTTAAAAATATTTTCTTGTAAAGTCTTGCAAAATTCACCCTAGAGGTGCTCTGTTTGATGGAATGTCTTCCTTTGTCTACTAATCAACCTGCTAATACCTCAAGACTGAGGAAATGGTGCCTACCTTGCCTCTATTCATAAACTTTCAAAACCATACCTCCTGCAACCTATTTCATATCTGATTATTGACTCCATTGCCCAATGGTCTCCTCCATGACCGTCCTACCAAGTCTTTTAAAACAAATTTGTCCTATTTGTCCCATCAGAAATCTGACCTTCTGAGTGTATTTGATTGAATATCTTGAGTATAAAAACTTTGTAAATAGTGAGAGATCCCTCTCTGATTGTATTAGGTCATAAATACATTCTAAAGTGGTTTTTGCTGTTACCTTGGGATCTACCTTTTCACAACCTAGGTACATTCTGAGTGCTAACAAACTGGCGGCGTTGCCCGGGAATGAAGGTTAGAATATTCCCTGGGTATAAACGACATACTTTTAGATTTGGCTGTTGATGGTGAACGATAGTCAGATATCAGCAAGGTTGTGCATCTTTCACCTGGTGACTCCATCTTTGAAGAATCCAGTTTCAGAATTCCTATGGTGACTTCACTGTCAAAAGATTGCAAAGTTTGAAGAGTTGATTCAGTATATTCATTTGCCAAGATGAGTTCTCTGTCTGCAAGGTATGCTCCTATGAATCGTGCTCACATTCCTGGTTTTCCAAATCGAATACCTAAAGTAGATTGGCAAACAGGTCTTCCAAAGTTTAAAGATCAAAAGAATGATGATGCTGCCCTTCATTTGGTTAGATTTCATATACATATACATAAGTTGGGAGTTAAATTGCATGAGGATTCTGTAATGAAAATGTTCATGGCTACTCTAGAAGGAGATGCAAGGTCATGGTATGAAGGGTTACCATCAGAAAGTATATCTTCCCTTACCAATTTTCATATAGTATTTCATGAACATTACCAAAACCAATACCCCTCCTTGTTGCTGGTTCAAGATTGTTGTATGCATGCTAAAGGTTTCATTGAAGATTTGGAAAACATGTATAATGATGATGAGTTGGTGGATGAAGAGATTTTAGAAATTTTAGATGAGAATCCACTTCAGAAGAAAGAAACAAAAATTAGTTGTCTTCACATTCAAGAAAAATCTCAGCAGTTAATAATTTCTTCCTCTACTGAAAGAGACATGAGCCAAAACTCTGATTCAAGCAGCTACATTTCTTTTCCTGAAGTAGATGATAATTTGCAACAGTCTTATCATTCTTTGTGTGACCAATAGGGAAGTTGGGATGGTCAATCAAACCCTTCTTCATATTACTCAACTTCTGAAGTTTTGTTTCAAGATGAGGCTACTTATTCCCAATCAGAAAATTCCTTTTTGCAGCAGAAATTTCCTCTAAATTCTAATGCTTCTGTGGGTGATTACATAAAGAATTCTGATTTTCAGTCTTACAGTCCCTCCACATATTTATTTTCTGAAAATAAAATTAAAAAGGAATCAGCCCTTAGATTAGAATTGGAAAAAAGATATGAGCATGAAGATGATCAGCCTATTGATGTGAAAGAAGATGGTTATACTCTTGATGGTTTTTCAGATGATTGTGGTCAGCTTGTTGAAAATTATGTTAGTGATGGCTTTAAAGAAAATTTCAGCCTACTTATATATAATGAAAATGAAAATCAATCATGCCATCAATCTCAGTATGTGAAAGAACCAACAATGTGCAATAAACAAAGGGATCACAAAGAAGGAGATGAGGACTCTCAATGGGATGTTTCTTTAAATCTTTCCAATTCAGAAACATTTTGTCAAGAAGACATCTTTCTGCTTAATCTTGTTGAAGAACAAAATGATATTCCTCTTGAAGTGCTTGAGAATAATGGAGTTGTAAACATAGAAATATCAAATGAAGTTGTTGATATATAATTGAAAAAAAATCATGAGAATTCCTTTCAAAACTCTTTTAAAGATCAGTTTCAGAGTATGCAAGAGGAGTTACTTTTTGGACAGCCTTGTCATGACAAACAGGTGATTGAGTATTTTGAAATTTGTCATGTTTTTTATGATCCAGTAGCAGAGTACATGGATAAATTTTTCAGATGGAGTAATTGGTTATATGTTTGCAGCAAAGGACAAATTTTTCATCTATTTTGTTCTTATGTTCTAATTTTGATCAAGCATGAGGAAGAAATGGAATTATTGGATAAATTGCTTGATTGGCTTCATTGGAAGTTAGATTTTGCTTGATTGGGCATTTGTGATTAGTTAAGTAGGATAGGTAGGCATGAATAAGCTCGACATGGCGAGCATTTCTTTCAGCAGTTTTTAGTTTGGTTTCAGTTTCAAGTGCAATTCAGTTACAGGTTACAGGTTGACAGAGTGGGATTTGGTTGCAAAATGGTTTCAGTTGGTGGTTCAGTTCAAAACAGGTTGAGGATTTCAGAGAAAGGTTGAGAGAAACCGAATGGATTTGGCACCTGGTCTACGGGGTTCTTTGCTACCTCGCAGGGAGGATAGCATCCCTAGTTGGAGCCAGTTGTTAACACTAAATTTATTTTTGACACAATTGCTCCTATTGCCTTCAAAATTTTAAGTTCTCATGGGTGATTGAGTTGGTTTCCAAAGTTTTCTCATTAAAATATGTCCAAGTTGGCAAAGAAGAGAAGGTAAAGAGGTCTAGGGAAAAGGACAAATGAGTTTTTCACAAATGGGGAAAAAAATTTCATTAATTTTTGAAGGAAACCTAAAAAATGGGCTTTACAAAGGTTTCATTTTATTTATATTCAAAAATTAATAGTTTTGAATATTCTAAAGTCAAAGAACGGGATTTATCCATACAAACCAAGTTTAATAAAGTTTTACGGGATAAAACAAGGTTATTACCTTTCTTAAGGTATAATCTAAACATTAGTGCATAAAATAATCCTATGGCTAATGTAAAAAGGTAAATTAAATCAAGGGGGAATATTATTTTCGGAAGGTAAAGTTGCCCGTTAATTAAATCAAAAAGTGCTCAGCGGAATGTATATGGGTAAGTTCATCCGACGGTTAAAAATAAAGTGAAAAGTAATCAACGGCTGAAAATAATTCCGGAGCCCAGACTTGTGCGATAGATAAGCCCAAAGTGCCCAGCGGAATTCATTTCATGGTGCTGGATCCAACGGTTGAAAGTTAAAGGCAGAATAATCAACGGTTGGGACTGATTCCAGGATTGAAACTTGCACGGTAGATAATTCCAAGGTACCCAGCGGAATTTGGTATGTGGCATGTGATCCGACAGTGGCAAATTAAAGATATATTACATCGATGGCTGTGGGTGATTCCGGAGCTGAAAGCTGCACGAAGGTTAATTTTGAAAGGAGGCTCCGGAATAAACCATTGTTTATAAATAGATTTGAATTGGGTTTATTTTTGACTTTGTTTTAAAAATAATTCCATTTGTATTTCGCACGCCTTTATAAAATACAAGTCCCCTAGTTTTATTGTCTTCCATTGCTTCCGAGCGAGAGATTCAGGTTTTGTAAGTTCAGGGCTTTCTTTCCAAAGGTTTTAAAGTGCTGATCAATCGCTGCCATGAAAGGAACTTCTTCTAAACAAGTTTTCTAAGTTCAGGGTTTGATCAACGCGAGACCTATCGGCTATCAATTGCATTTAAAGTGGAGGGCGTATAGGTTGAACATTCTTTTATGTCTGTAGCCGTTTGTTCATACTTGGGACTGATTGGGTTGCTTGGAGAGCACTGTCCTACATCGTGAAGGGAAGACACCATTCAACAATGCAGAAGAAAAACATCCCATAAGAGTTGTATAAATATATACAGTGAGAGCACTCATGAAGTCAAACAGTTCAAAGATTCAAAAGCAACATAGCATATTTTCTAAAAAAATGACTGTTTCAGTCATTTTATTCAATGAATTGTTTCCAGCAAACGAAGAATAAATTTCAAAAACTAAAAGAGTGTTTTCATCATAACAAATTTTTATACAATAACCTCTCTCAGTTTTTACCCAGGTGATACAGGTTGGGAGCAACAAAGTCATTTTCAGAGGGAAATATAATATTTTGAAATAACTGTTCTAGTCATCCAACAAAAATAATTGTTTAGATCAAATGAAGATGTATTTTGTGAAACTGGGAGAATGTTTTCTTCAAAACATACCTATATACAATAACCTCTTTCAGTTTTCACACAGGTGCTACAGTTCAGCAGCAACAAGATCAGTTGTACATACCAGTTTTCATGTTTTCCAAAGGACTATTTCAGCCATTAACTTCAAAGAATTTTTTTGGACAAATAGGATTTAATTTGACAAAACTGAGAGAGGTTTTTATTAATAACAGGCCTATAATCAAAAACCTCTTTCAGTTTGTACACAGTAATCACAGGTTGGGATAATTTTAAATATCTTTACAGGTCATTTTTCCAAAAATATATAATTTTATTATATGAGTCATCAGCTTCAAAGGAATATTTCGAGGAGATTATGATTATTATAGAGAAGTGAAGACGTGGGTTTTGTTGAGAACGTGTCAAGTTGTAAAAAACTCTCCCAGATTTCACACAGCTGTCATCATTGGAGATATGCAGCAGGAACTTTGTTGTAACTGTTTTCAGTTAGGTTTTCAAATTCTAAGTTAGGTAAAGACTTTTCTTATAAAAGGGAAAATGCAATTGATAGTTAGAGGAGGATTTTCAGGAGAGGAGAGGCTGTACATTGTAATGGCTTCAAGTTTTCAGTAAATGAATGAAATTTGAAGAGGAGGAATGTAAAATCTTTTTCATGTCAGAGATTCTTGTGCCATCTTTTCTTCAGTAAGTAATTTCTTTATGTGATTGTTTATCCTGTTTCCCACTCCATTTTATATTTTCTTTCATGCTTGAGAATTAGTTTTATGGGATGGAATTCATCCTGCATTCTCTAGGTCCATTGTTCAAGCATTTTAAAAATATTTTCTTCTAAAGTCTTGCAGAATTCACCCTGGAGGTGCTCTGTTTGATGAAATGTCTTCCTTTGTCTACTAATCAACCTGCTAATACCTCAAGACTGAGGAAATGGTGCCTACCTTGCCTCTGTTCATAAACTTTCAAAACCCTACCTCTTGCAACCTATTTCAGATCTGATTATTGACTCCTTTGCCCAATGGTCTCCTCCATGACCGTCCTACCAAGTATTTTAAAACAAATTTGTCCTATTTGTCCCATCAGAAATCTGACCTTCTGAGTGTATTTGATTGAATATCTTGAGTATAAAAACTTTGTAAATAGTGAGAGATCCCTCTCTGATTGTATTAGGTCAGAAATACATTCTAAAGTGGTTTTGGTTGTTACCTTGGGATCTACCTTTTCACAACCTGGGTACATTCTGAGTGCTAACAAACTGGCACCGTTGCCGGGGAATGAAGGTTCAAATCTTCCCTGGGTATAAACAACATACTTTCAGATTTGACTGTTGATGGTGAACGATAGTCAGATATAAGCGAGGTTGTGCATCTTTCACCTGGTGACTCCATCTTTGAAGAATCCAGTTTCAGAATTCCTATGGCGACTCCACTGTCAAAAGATTACAAAGTTTGAAGAGTTGATTCAGTATATTCATTTTCCAGGATGAGTTTTCTGTCTGCAAGGTATGCTCCTATGAATGGTGCTCACATTCTTGGTTTTCCAAATCGAATACCTAAAGTAGATTGGCAAACAGGTCTTCCAAAGTTTAAAGATCAAAAGAATGATGGTGCTGCCCTTCATTTGGTTAGATTTCATATACATATACATAAGGTGGGAGTTAAATTGCATGAGTATTCTTTAATGAAAATGTTCATGGCTACTCTAGAAGGAGATGAAAGGTCATGGTATGAAGGGTTACCATCAGAAAGTATATCTTCCCTTACCGATTTTCATACAGTATTTCATGAACATTACCAAAACCAATACCCCTCCTTGTTGCTGGTTCAAGATTGTTGTATGCATGCTAAAGGTTTCATTGAAGATTTGGAAAACATGTATAATGATGATGAGTTGGTGGATGAAGAGCTTTTAGAAATTTTAGATGAGAATCCACTTCAGAAAAAAGAAACACAAATTAGTTGTCTTCACATTCAAGAAAAATCTCAGCAGCTAATAATTTCTTCCTCTACTGAAAGAGACATGAGCCAAAACTCTGATTCAAGCAGCTACATTTCTTTTCCTGAAGTAGATGATAATTTGCAGCAGTCTTATCATTCTTTGTGTGACCAAGAGGGAAGTTGGGATGGTCAATCAAACCCTTCTTCATATTACTCAACTTTTGAAGTTTTGTTTCAAGATGAGGCTGCTTATTCCCAATCAGAAAATTCCTTTTTGCAGCAGCAATTTCCTCTAAATTCTAATGCTTTAGTGGGTGATTACATAAAGAATTCTGATTTTCAGTCTAACAGTCCCTCCACATATTTATTTTCTGAAAATACAATTAAAAAGGAATCAGCCCTTAGATTAGAATTGGAAAAAAGATATGAGCATGAAGATGATCAGCCTATTGATGTGAAAGAAGACAGTTATACTCTTGATGGTTTTTCTGATGATTGTGGTCAGCTTGTTGAAAATTATGTTAGTGATGGCTTTAAAGAAAATTTCAGCCTACTTATATATAATGAAAATGAAAAGCAATCACGCCATCAATCTCAGTATGTGAAAGAACCAACAATGTGCAATAAACGCAGGGATCACAAAGAAGGAGACGAGGACTCTCAATGGGATGTTTCTTTAAATCTTTCCAATTCAGAAACATTTTGTCAAGAAGACATCTTTTTGCTTAATCTTGTTGAAGAACAAAATGATATTCCTCTTGAAGTGCTTGAGAATAATGAAGTTGTAAACGTAGAAATATCAAATGAAGTTGCTGATATATCATTGAAAAACAATCATGAGAATTTCTTTCAAAACTCTTTTAAAGATCAGTTTGAGAGTATGCAAGAGGAGTTACTTTTTGGACAGCCTTGTCATGACAAACAGGTGATTGAGTATTTTGAAATTTGTCATGTTTTTTATGATCCAGTAGCAGAGTACATGGATAGATTTTTCAGATGGAGTAATTGGCTATATGTTTGCAGCAAAGGACAAATTTTTCATCTATTTTGTTCTTATGTTCTAATTTTGATCAAGCATGAGGAAGAAATGGAATTATTGGATAAATTGCTTGATTGGCTTCATTGGAAGTCAGATTTTGCTTGATTGGGCATTTGTGCTTAGTTAAGTAGGATAGGTATGCATGAATAAGCTCGACATGGCGAGCATTTCTTTCAGCAGTTTTTAGTTTGGTTTCAGTTTCAAGTGCAATTCAGTTACAGGTTACAGGTTGACAAAGTGGGATTTGGTTGAAAAATGGTTGCAGTTGGTGTTTCAGTTCAAAACAGGTTGAGGATTTCAGAGAAAGGTTGAGAGAAACCCAATGGATTTGGCACCTGGTCTACGGGGTTCTTTGCTACCTCGCAGGGAGGATAGCATCCCTAGTTGGAGCCAGTTGTTAACACTAAATTTATTTTTGTCAGAATTGCTCCTATTGCCTTCAAAATTTTAAGTTCTCATGGGTGATTGAGTTGGTTTCCAAAGTTTTCTCATTAAAATATGTCCAAGTTGGCAAACAAGAGAAGGTAAAGAGGTTTAGGGAAAAGGACAAATGAGTTTTTCACAAATGGGGAAAAAATTTTCATTAATTTTTGAAGGAAACCTAAAAAATGGGCTTTACAAAGGTTTCATTTTATTTATATTCAAAAATTAATAGTTTTGAATATTCTAAAGTCAAAGAGCGGGATTTATCCATACAAACCAAGTTTAATAAAGTTTTACGGGATAAAACAAGGTTATTACCTTTCTTAAGGTATAATCTAAACATTAGCGCATAAAATAATCCTATGTCTAATGTAAAAAGGTAAATTAAATCAACGGGGAATATTATTTCCGGAAGGTAAAGTTGCCTGTTAATTAAATCAAAAAGTGCTCAGCGGAATTTATATGGGTAAGTTCATCCGACGGTTAAAAAAATAAAGTGAAAAGTAATCAACGGCTGAAAATAATTCCGGAGCCCAGACTTGCGCGATAAATAAGCCCAAAGTGCCCAGCGGAATTCATTTCATGCTGCTGGATCCAACGGTTGAAAGTTAAAGGCAGAATAATCAACGGTTGGGACTGATTCTGGGATTGAAACTTGCACGGTAGATAATTACAAGGTGCCCAGCGGAATTTGGTACGTGGCATGTGATCCGACGGTGGCAAATTAAAGATATATTACATCGATGGCTGTGGGTGATTCCGGAGCTGAAAGCTGCACGAAGGTTAATTTTGAAAGGAGGCTCCGGAATAGACCATTGTTTATAAATAGATTTGACTTGGGTTTATTTTTGACTTTGTTTTAAAAATAATTCCATTTTTATTCCGCGCGCCTTTATAAAATACAAGTCCCCTGGTTTTATTGTCTTCCATTGCTTCCGAGCGAGAGATTCAGGTTTTGTAAGTTCAGGGCTTTCTTTCCAAAGGTTTTAAAGTGATGATCAATCGCTGCCGCGAAAGGAACTTCTTCTAAACAAGTTTTCTAAGTTCAGGGTTTGATCAAGGCGAGACCTATCGGCTATCAATTGCATTTAAAGTGGAGGGCGTACAGGTTGAACATTCTTTTATGTCTGTAGCCGTTTGTTCATACTTGGGACTGATTGGGTTGCTTGGAGAGCACTGTCCTACATCGTGAAGGGAAGACACCATTCAAAAATGCAGAAGAAAATCAGCCCAGAAGAGTTGTAGAAATATTTACATCGAGAGCACTCATGAAGTCAAACAGTTCAAAGATTCAAAAGCAACACAGCATATTTTCTAAAAAAATGATTGTTTCAGTCATTTTATTCAATGAATTGTTTCCAGCAAACGAAGAAGAAATTTCAAAAACTGAAAGATTTTTTTCATCATAACAAATTTATCTACAATAACCTCTCTTAGTTTTTACCCAGGTGATACAGGTTGGGAGCAGCAAAGTCATTTTCAGAGGGAAAATATTAAGATTTTGAAATAACTGTTCTAGTCATCCAACAAAAATAATTGTTTAGATCAAATGAAGATGTATTTTGTGAAACTGGGAGAATATTTTCTTCACAACGTACCTATCTACAATAACCTCTTTCAGTTTTCACACAGGTGCTACAGTTCAGCAGCAGCAAGATCAGTTGTACAGACCAGTTTTCATGTTTTCCAAAGGACTATTTCAGCCATTAACTTCAAAGAATTGTTTTGGACAAATATCATTTAATTTGACAAAACTGAGAGAGGTTTTTATTCTTAGCAGGCCTATAATCAAAAACCTCCTTCAGTTTGTACACAGTAATCATAGGTTGGGATAATTTTAAATATCTTTACAGGTCATTTTTCCAGAAATATATAATTTTATTATATGAGTCATCAGCTTCAAAGGAATATTTTGAGGAGATAGACGTGGGTTTTGTTGAGAACGTGTCAAGTTGTAAAAAAATCTCCCAGATTTCACACAGCTTCCATCATTGGAGATATGCAGGAGGAACTTTGTTGTAACTATTTTCAGTTAGGTTTTCGAATTCTAAGTTAGGTAAAGACTTTTCTTATAAAAGGGAAAATGTAATTGATAGTTAGAGGAGGATTTTCAAGAGCGGAGAGGCTCTACATTGTAATGGCTTCAAGTTTTCAGTAAATGAATGAAATTTGCAGAGGAGGAATGTAAAATCTTTTTCATGTCATAGATTCTTGTGCCATGTTTTCTTCAGTAAGTAATTTCTTTATGTGATTGTTTATCCTGTTTCCCACTCCATTTTGTATTTTCTTTCATGCTTGAGCATTAGTTTTATGGGATGGAATTCATCCTGCATGCTCTAGGTCCATTGTTCAAGCATTTTAAAAATATTTTCTTCTAAAGTATTGCAGAATTCACCCTAGAGGTGCTCTGTTTGATGAAATGTCTTCCTTTGTCTACTAATCAACCCGCTAATACCTCAAGACTGAGGAAATCGTGCCTACCTTTCCTCTGTTCATAAACTTTCAAAACCCTACCTCCTGCAACCTATTTCAGATCTGATTATTGACTCCATTGCCCAATGGTCTCCTCCATGACCATCCTACCAAGTCTTTTAAAACAAATTTGTCCTATTTCTCCCATCAGAAATCTGACCTTCTGAGTGTATTTGATTGAATATATTGAGTATAAAAACTTTGTAAATAGTGAGAGATTCCTCTCTGATTGTATTAGGTCAGAAATACATTCTAAAGTGGTTTTTACTGTTACCTTGGGATCTACCTTTTCACAACCTGGGTACATTCTGAGTGCTAACAAACTGGCGTCGTTGCTGAGGAATGAAGGTTCAAATCTTCCTTGGGTATAAATGACATACTTTCAAATTTGACTGTTGATGGTGAACGATAGTCAGATATCAGCAAGGTTGTGCATCTTTCACCTGGTGACTCCATCTTTGAAGAATCCAGTTTCAGAATTCCTATGGCGACTCCACTGTCAAAAGATTACAAAGTTTGAAGAGTTGATTCAGTATATTCATTTGCCAATATGAGTTCTCTGTCTGCAAGGTATGCTCCTATGAATCGTGCTCACATTCCTGGTTTTCCAAATCGAATACCTAAATTAGATTGGCAAACAGGTCTTCCAAAGTTTAAAGATCAAAAGAATGATGATGATGCCCTTCATTTGGTTAGATTTCATATACATATACATAAGCTGGGAGTTAAATTGCATGAGGATTCTTTAATGAAAATGTTCATGGTTACTCTAGAAGGAGATGCAAGGTCATGGTATGAAGGGTTACCATCAGAAATTATATCTTCCCTTACTGATTTTCATACAGTATTTCATGAACATTACCAAAACCAATACCCCTCCTTGTTGCTGGTTCAAGATTGTTCTATGCATGCTAAAGGTTTCATTGAAGATTTGGAAAACATGTATAATGATGATGAGTTGGTGGATGAAGAGCTTTTAGAAATTTTAGATGAGAATCCACTTCAGAAAAAAGAAACACAAATTAGTTGTCTTCACATTCAAGAAAAATCTCAGCAGCTAATAATTTCTTCCTCTACTGAAAGAGACATGAGCCAAAACTCTGATTCAAGCAGCTACATTTCTTTTCCTGAAGTAGATGATAATTTGCAGCAGTCTTATCATTCTTTGTGTGACCAAGAGGGAAGTTGGGATGGTCAATCAAACCCTTCTTCGTATTACTCAACTTCTGAAGTTTTGTTTCAAGATGAGGCTGCTTATTCCCAATCAGAAAATTCCTTTTTGCAGCAGCAATTTCCTCTAAATTCTAATGCTTCTGTGGGTGATTACATAAATAATTCTGATTTTCAGTCTTACAGTCCCTCCACATATTTATTTTTTGAAAATACAATTAAAAAGGAATCAGCCCTTAGATTAGAATTGGAAAAAAGATATGAGCATGAAGATGATCAGCCTATTGATGTGAAAGAAGACGGTTATACTCTTGATGGTTTTTCTAATGATTGTGGTCAGCTTGTTGAAAATTATGTTAGTGATGGCTTTAAAGAAAATTTTATCCTACTTATATATAATGAAAATGAAAAGCAATCACGCCATCAATCTCAGTATGTGAAAGAACCAACAATGTGCAATAAAAAAAGGGATCACAAAGAAGGAGATGAGGACTCTCAATGGTATGTTTCTTTAAATCTTTCCAATTCAGAAACATTTTGTCAAGAAGACATCTTTCTGCTTAATCTTGTTGAAGAACAAAATGATATTCCTCTTGAAGTGCTTGAGAATAATGGAGTTGTAAACGTAGAAATATCAAATGAAGTTGCTGATATATCATTGAAAAACAATCATGATAATTTCTTTCAAAACTCTTTTAAAGATCAGTTTGAGAGTATGCAAGAGGAGTTACTTTTTGGACAGCCTTGTCATGACAAACAGGTGATTGAGTATTTTGAAATTTGTCATGTTTTTTATGATCCAGTAGCAGAGTACATGGATAGATTTTTCAGATGGAGTAATTGGCTATATGTTTGCAGCAAAGGACAAATTTTTCATCTATTTTGTTCTTATGTTCTAATTTTGATCAAGCATGAGGAAGAAATGGAATTATTGGATAAATTGCTTGATTGGCTTCATTGGAAGTCAGATTTTGCTTGATTGGGCATTTGTGCTTAGTTAAGTAGGATAGGTAGGCATGAATAAGCTCGACATGGCGAGCATTTCTTTCAGCAGTTTTTAGTTTGGTTTCAGTTTCAAGTGCAATTCAGTTACAGGTTACAGGTTGACAGAGTGGGATTTGGTTGCAAAATGGTTGCAGTTGGTGGTTCAGTTCAAAACAGGTTGAGGATTTCATAGAAATGTTGAGAGAAACCCAATTAATTTGGCACCTGGTCTACGGGGTTCTTTGCTACCTCGCAGGGAGGATAGCATCCCTAGTTGGAGCCAGTTGTTAACACTAAATTTATTTTTGTCAGAATTGCTCCTATTGCCTTCAAAATTTTAAGTTCTCATGGGTGATTGAGTTGGTTTCCAAAGTTTTCTCATTAAAATATGTCCAAGTTGGAAAACAAGAGAAGGTAAAGAGGTTTAGTGAAAAGGACAAATGAGTTTTTCACAAATGGGGAAAAAATTTCATTAATTTTTGAAGGAAACCTAAAAAATGGGCTTTACAAAGATTTCATTTTATTTATATTCAAAAATTAATAGTTTTGAATATTCTAAAGTCAAAGAGCGGGATTTATCCATACAAACCAAGTTTAATAAAGTTTTACGGGATAAAACAAGGTTATTACATTTCTTAAGGTATAATCTAAACATTAGCGCATAAAATAATCCTATGGCTAATGTAAAAAGGTAAATTAAATCAACGAGGAATATTATTTCCCGAAGGTAAAGTTTCCCGTTAATTAAATCAAAAAGTGCTCAGCGGAATGTATATGGGTAATTTCATCTGACGGTTAAAAAAATAAAGTGAAAAGTAATCAACGGCTGAAAATAATTCTGGAGCCCAGACTTGCGCAATAGATAAGCCCAAAGTGCCCAGCGGAATTCATTTGATGGTGCTGGATCCAATGGTTGAAAGTTAAAGGCAGAATAATCAATGGTTAGGATTGATTCTGGGATTGAAACTTGCACGGTAGATAATTCCAAGGTGCCCAATAGAATTTGGTACGTGGCATGTGATCCGACGGTGGAAAATTAAAGATATATTACATCGATGGCTGTGGGTGATTCCGGAGCTGAAAGCTGCACGAAGGTTAATTTTGAAAGGAGGCTCCGGAATAGACCATTGTTTATAAATAGATTTGACTTGGGTTTATTTTTGACTTTGTTTTAAAAATAATTCCATTTGTATTCCACGTGCCTTTATAAAATACAAGTCCCCTGGTTTTATTGTCTTCCATTGCTTCCGAGCGAGAGATTCAGGTTTTGTAAGTTCAGGGCTTTCTTTCTAGAGGTTTTAAAGTGCTGATCAATCGCTGCCGCGAAAGGAACTTATTATAAACAAGTTTTCTAAGTTCATGGTTTGATCGAGGCGAGACCTATCGGCTGTCAATTGCATTTAAAGTGGAGGGCGTACACGTTGAACATTATTTTATGTCTGTAGCCGTTTGTTCATACTTGGGACTGATTGGGTTGCTTGGAGAGCACTGTCCTACATCATGAAGGGAATCCACCATTCAACAATGCAGAAGAAAATCAGCCCAAAAGAGTTGCAGAAATATTTACAGTGAGAGCATTCATGAAGTCAAATAGTTCAAAGATTCAAAAGCAACATAGCATATTTTCTAAAAAAATGACTGTTTCAGTCATTTTTTTCAATGAATTTTTTCCAGCAAACGAAGAAGAAATTTCAAAAACTGAAAGATATTTTTCATCATAACATATTTATCTACAATAACCTCTCTCAGTTTTTACCCAGGTGATACAGGTTGGGAGCAGCAAAGTCATTTTCAGAGGGAAAATATTAAGATTTTGAAATAACTGTTCTAGTCATCCAACAAAAATAATTGTTTAGATCAAATTAAGATGTATTTTGTGAAATTGGGAGAATATTTTCTTCACAACATACCTATATACAATAACCTCTTTCAGTTTTCACATAGGTGCTACAGTTCAGCAGCAACAAGATCAGTTGTACAGACCAGTTTTTATGTTTTCCAAAGGACTATTTCAGCCATCAACTTCAAAGAATTGTTTTGGACAAATAGGATTTAATTTGACAAAACTGAGAGAGGATTTTATTCTTAACAGGCCTATAATCAAAAACCTCCTTCCGTTTGTACACAGTAATCATAGGTTGGGAGAATTTTAAATATTATTACAGGTCATTTTTCCAGAAATATATAATTTTATTATATGACTCATCAGCTTCAAAGGAATATTTCGAGGAGATTATGATTATTATAGAGAAATGAAGACGTGGGTTTTGTTGAGCATGTGTCAAGTTGTAAAAAACTCTCCCATATTTCACACATCTATTATCATTGGAGATATGCAGGAGGAACTTTGTTGTAACTGTTTTCAGTTAGGTTTTCGAATTCTAAGTTAGGTAAAGACTTTTCTTATAAAAAGGAAAATGTAATTGATAGTTAGAGGAGGATTTTCAAGAGCGGAGAGGCTGTACATTGTAATGGCTTCAAATTTTTAGTAAATGAATGAAATTTGCAGAGGAGGAATGTAAAATCTTTTTCATGTCAGAGATTCTTGTGCCATCTTTTCTTCAGTAAGTAATTTCTTTATGTGATTGTTTATCCTGTTTCCCACTCCATTTTGTATTTGCTTTCATGCTTGAGCATTAGTTTTATGGGCTGGAATTCATCCTGCATGCTCTAGGTCCATTGTTCAAACATTTTAAAAATATTTTCTTCTAAAGTCTTGCAGAATTCACCCTAGAGGTGCTTTGTTTGATGGAATGTCTTCCTTTATCTAATAATCAACCTGCTAATACCTCAAGACTGAGGAAATGGTGCCTACCTTGCCTCTGTTCATAAACTTTCAAAACCCTACCTCCTGCAACCTATTTCAGATCTGATTATTGACTCCATTTCCCAATGGTCTCCTCCATGACCGTCCTACCAAGTCTTTTAAAACAAATTTGTCCTATTTGTCCCATCAAAAATCTAACCTTCTGAGTGTATTTGATTGAATATCTTGAGTATAAAAACTTTGTAAATAGTGAGAGATCCCTCTCTGATTGTATTAGGTCAGAAATACATTCTAAAGTGGTTTTTGCTGTTACCTTGGGATCTACCTTTTCACAACCTGGGTACATTCTGAGTGCTAACAAATTGGCCCCGTTGCCGGGGAATGAAGGTTCAAATCTTACCTGGGTATAAACGACATACTTTCAGATTTGACTGTTGATGGTGAATGATAGTCAGATATCAACAAGGTTGTGCATCTTTCACCTGGCGACTCCATTTTTGAAGAATCCAGTTTCAGAATTCCTATGGTGACTCCACTGTCAAAAGATTGCAAAGTTTGAAGAGTTGATTCAGTATATTCATTTGCCAAGATGAGTTCTCTGTCTGCAAGATATGCTCCTATGAATCGTGCTCACATTCCTGGTTTTCCAAATCGAATACCTAAAGTAGATTGGCAAACAGGTCTTCCAAAGTTTAAAGACCAAAAGAATGATGATGCTGCCCTTCATTTGGTTAGATTTCATATACATATACATAAGCTGGGAGTTAAATTGCATGAGGATTATTTAATGAAAATGTTCATGGCTACTCTAGAAGGAGATGCAAGGTCATGGTATGAAGGGTTACCATCAGAAAGTATATCTTCCCTTACAGTTTTTCATACAGTATTTCATGAACATTACCAAAACGAATACCCCTCCTTGTTGTTGGTTCAAGATAGTTGTATGCATGCTAAAGGTTTCATTGAAGATTTGGAAAACATGTATACTGATGATGAGTTGGTGGATGAAGAGCTTTTAGAAATTTTATATGAGAATCCACTTCAGAAAAAAGAAACACAAATTAGTTGTCTTCACATTCAAGAAAAATCTCAGCAGTTAATAATTTCTTCCTCTACTGAAAGAGACATGAGCCAAAACTCTGATTCAAGCAGCTACATTTCTTTTCCTGAAGTAGATGATAATTTGTAGCAGTCTTATCATTCTTTGTGTGACCAAGAGGGAAGTTGGGATGGTCAATCAAACCCTTCTTCATATTACTCAACTTCTGAAGTTTTGTTTCAAGATGAGGCTGCTTATTCCCAATCAGAAAATTCCTTTTTGCAGCAACAATTTCCTCTAAATTCTAATGCTTCTGTGGGTGATTACATAAAGAATTCTGATTTTCAGTCTTACAGTCCCTCCACATATTTATTTTCTGAAAATACAATTAAAAAGGAATCAGCCCTTAGATTAGAATTGGAAAAAAGATATGATCATGAAGATGATCAGCCTATTGATGTGAAAGAAGACGGTTATACTCTTGATGGTTTTTCAGATGATTGTGGTCAGCTTGTTGAAAATTATGTTAGTGATGGCTTTAAATAAAATTTCAGCCTACTTATATATAATGAAAATGAAAAGCAATCACGCCATCAATCTCAGTATGTGAAAGAACCAACAATGTGCAATAAACAAAGGGATCACAAAGAAGGAGATGAGGACTCTCAATGGGATGTTTCTTTAAATCTTTCCAATTCAGAAACATTTTGTCAAGAAGATATCTTTCTGCTTAATCTTGTTGAAGAACAAAATGATATTTCTCTTGAAGTGCTTGAGAATAATGGAGTTGTAAACGTAGAAATATCAAACGAAGTTGCTGATATATCATTGAAAAACAATCATGAGAATTCCTTTCAAAACTCTTTTAAAGATCAGTTTCAAAGTATGCAAGAGGAGTTACTTTTTGGACAGCCTTGTCATGACAAACAGGTGATTGAGTATTTTGAAATTTGTCATGTTTTTTATGATCCAGTAGCAGAGTACATGGATAAATTTTTCAGATGGAGTAATTGGTTATACGTTTGCAGCAAAGGACAAATTTTTCATCTATTTTGTTCTTATGTTCTAATTTTGATCAAGCATAAGGAAGAAATGGAATTATTGGATAAATTGCTTGATTGGCTTCATTGGAAGTCAGATTTTGCTTGATTGGGCATTTGTGCTTAGTTAAGTAGTATAGGTAGGCATGAATAAGCTCGACATGGCGAGCATTTCTTTCATCAGTTTTTACTTTCGTTTCAGTTTCAAGTGCAATTCAGTTACAGGTTACAGGTTGACAGAGTGGGATTTGGTTGCAAAATGGTTTCAGTTGGTGGTTCAGTTCAAAACAGGTTGAGGATTTCAGAGAAAGGATGAGAGAAACCCAATGGATTTGGCACTTGGTCTATGGGTTTCTTTGCTACCTCGCAGGGAGGATAGCATCCCTAGTTGGAGCCAGTTGTTAACACTAAATTTATTTTTGTCAGAATTGCTCCTATTGCCTTCAAAATTTTAAGTTCTCATGGGTGATTGAGTTGGTTTCCAAAGTTTTCTCATTAAAATATGTCCAAGTTGGCAAAGAAGAGAAGGGAAAGAGGTTTAGGGAAAAGGACAAATGAGTTTTTCACAAATGGGGAAAAAAATTTCATTAATTTTTGAAGGAAACCTAAAAAATGGGCTTTACAAAGATTTCATTTTATTTATATTAAAAAATTAATAGTTTTGAATATTCTAAAGTCATAGAGAGGGATTTATCCATACAAACCAAGTTTAATAAAGTTTTACGGGCTAAAACAAGGTTATTACCTTTCTTAAGGTATAATATAAACATTAGCGCATAAAATAATCCTATGGCTAATGTAAAAAGGTAAATTAAATCAACGGGGAATATTATTTCCGGAAGGTAAAGTTGACCGTTAATTAAATTAAAAAGTGCTCAGCGGAATGTATATGGGTAAGTTCATCCGACGGTTAAAAAAATAAAGTGAAAAGTAATCAACGGCTGAAAATAATTCCAGAGCCTAGATTTGCACGATAGATAAGCCCAAAGTGCCCAGCGGAATACATTTCATGGTGCTGGATCCAACGGTTGAAAGTTAAAGGCAGAATAATAACCGGTTGGGACTGATTCCGGGATTGAAACTTGCACGGTAGATAATTCCAAGGTGCCCAACAGAATTTGGTACGTGGCATGTGATCCGACGGTGGCAAATTAAAGATATATTACATCGATGGCTGTGGGTGATTCCGGAGCTGAAAGCTGCACGAAGGTTAATTTTGAAAGGAGGCTCCGGAATAGAGCATTGTTTATAGATAGATTTGACTTGGGTTTATTTTTAATTTTTTTTTAAAATAATTCCATTTGTATGCCGCGCCCCTTTATAAAATACAAGTCCCCTGGTTTTATTGTCTTCCATTGCTTCCGAGCGAGAGATTCAGGTTTTGTAAGTTCAGGGATTTCTTTCCAAAGGTTTTAAAGTGCTGATCAATCGTTGCCACAAAAGGAACTTCTTCTAAACAAGTTTTCGAAGTTCTGGGTTTGATCAAGGTGAGACCTATCGGCTGTCAATTGCATTTAAAGTGGAGGGCGTACAGGTTGAACATTCTTTTATGTATGTAGCCATTTGTTCATACTTGGGACTGATTAGGTTTCTTGGAGAGCACTGTCCTACATCGTGAAGGGAAGCCACCATTCAACAATGCAGAAGAAAATCAGCCCAGAAGAGTTGCAGAAATATTTACAGTGAGAGCACTCATTAAGTCAAACAGTTCAAAGATTCAAAAGCAACATAGCATATTTTCTAAAAAAATGACTGTTTAAGTCATTTTATTAAACGAATTGTTTCCAGCAAACTAAGAAGAAATTTCAAAAACTGAAAGATGTTTTTCATCACAAAATCGTTATCTACAATAACCTCTCTCCGTTTTTACCCAGCTGATACAGGTTGGGAGCAGTAAAGTCATTTTCAGAGGGAAAATATTAAGATTTTGAAATAACTGTTCTAGTCATCCAACAGAAATAATTGTTTAGATCAAATGAAGATGTATTTTGTGAAACTGGGAGAATGTTTTCTTCACAACATACCTATCTACAATAACCTCTTTCAGTTTTCACACAGGTGCTACAGTTCAGCAGCAACAAGATCAGTTGTACAGACCAGTTTTCATGTTTTCCAAAGGACTATTTCAGCCATCAACTTCAAAGAATTTTTTTGGACAAGTAGGATTTAATTTGACAAAATTGAGAGAGGTTTTTATTCTTAACAGGCCTATAATCAAAAACCCCCTTCATTTGGTACACAATAATCATAGGTTGGGAGAATTTTAAATATCTTTACAGGTCATTTTTCCAGAAATAAATAATTTTATTATATGAGTCATCAGCTTCAAAGGAATATTTCAAGGAGATTATGATTATTCTAGAGAAATGAAGACGTGGGTTTTGTTTAGCACGTGTCTAGTTGTAAAAACCTCTCCCATATTTCACACAGCTGTGATCATTGGAGATATCCAGGAGGAACTTTGTTGTAACTGTTTTCAGTTAGGTTTTCGAATTTTAGGTTTTCAAATTCTAAGTTAGGTAAAGAATTTTCTTATAAAATGGAAAATGTAATTGATAGTTAGAGGAGGATTTTCAAGAGAGGAGGGGCTCTACATTGTAATGGCTTCAAGTTTTCAGTAAATGAATGAAATTTGCAGAGGAGGAATGTAAAATCTTTTTCATGTCAGAGATTCTTGTTCCATCTTTTCTTCAGTAAGTAATTTCTTTATGTGATTGTTTATCTTGTTTCCCATTCCATTTTGTATTTTATTTCATGCTTGAGAATTAGTTTTATGGGCTGTAATTCATCCTGCATGCTCTAGGTCCATTGTTCAAGCATTTTAAAAATATTTTCTTCTAAAGTCTTGCAGAATTCACCCTAGAGGTGCTCTGTTTGATGGAATGTCTTCCTTTGTCTACTAATCAACCTGCTAATACCTCAAGACTAAGGAAATGGTGCCTACCTTGACTCCATTTCCCAATGGTCTCCTCCATGACCGTCCTACCAAGTCTTTTAAAAAAAATTTGTCCTATTTGTCCCATCAGAAATATGACCTTCTGAGTGTATTTGATTGAATATCTTGAGTATAAAAACTTTGTAAATAGTGAGAGATCCCTCTCTGATTGTATTAGGTCAGAAATACATTCTAAAGTGGTTTTTGCTGTTACCTTGGGATCTACCTTTTCACAACCTGGGTACATTCTGAGTGCTAACAATAGGAACACCACTCTTTGTCTCAACACAACATGTGGAAAATTTCACACTCCACATTTTCCTTTCTTATTCTAAACACGACATGTGGCCTTAGGAAGACTCCACGTTATTTTTCTTCTTTCAATGCAAGTGAAAACTATTATATCCTTTATTTCTTTTGCATACTTCTGTATCGACATGCAATTCGCTTTGTTATTAAGAAATGGTTCCTTTAAATGTTTCAACATATATTTATAGATATTTAACATATAGCTTCAAAATATATTTATAACCCATCTTGGATTTAAATTATTTTAGAGCATAACCCTTTGAGTAAGACTAAACTATTGAAATAGTTATGTTAATCTCATTATCTCTATTTAGACATAGATCATTATCTATAAATTAGTTTTAGTTCAATTTAATACTTGACAACAGAATTTCTACCCAAAATCCAACACCTTGCATGTCTGAAATTCGCACTTCTCAGTCGCATCTTCGACACATGAACATTGTTTTGCCGTCAGTGGCGTAGCCTTGGATATTCGACATGATACCTAAGTCAGTCGAATATCTGATGCCACAAGGTGTCACCTACTCGGCAGATATATGTTTCAAAGTGTCACTAAAAACTTACACAAACCATCGAATATCTGACACCTATCGACACTTGAAGGGTCGCCCTTCCGATGGGTGGAAGTGTCGTAGTCATGGCGACATTGTCGGTGTTTTTTTCTGGAAAGCGCCGAATATTTGATGCCTACCGACACTTGAAGGGTAAGTATTTTGATGGGTTGAAGTGTTGGAGTCATGGCAATGCCACCAGATTTTTCCTGAAAGTGTCGAACATTCAATGGGAAAGGTGTTGAAGGCTTAATAAAAAGCGTCCATTGAGAGTCGACTAAAGGTGTCCGATATTTAACAAAAGTGTCAGAACATCATCAAAAAAGCAACACCTGGTGGTAGATTTAACAAAAAAAAATTCATAGGTTTCCATTTAGGAAGCGATTTAGTGTAGTTCACTTAAACATGTAGTAACATTTGTAAAATTTGAATGTCTTGAACGCACGAATATTTTGTGATATTTTACAAGAAGATGGGAAATTTCAAGATGTTTTACTTGTACCTTATCTATCTGAAAAATATGATTTCCATCTATCAAATGACACACTCAGGCCATGGTAAGAAAGTTATCTTCCCCAAATACTCAACAATTATTTCAAATTCAATCGATGGTTCAAAGATTTCACTTGGAAAAGTTGATCACAAAAATAAATTGTATGTTTTTTCAAAGTTTTTGCTTAAAACTCCTACTTTAGCTTTGTTAATGCATTCTAATGATGTTAGTAAGTTATGGCATAATATGTTTGGGCATATTAACTTACGTTAATCGGATCAATTAATCAAACAAGATAGGATAGTGGGGTTTCCACCTATATCCTTCTTATATGGGGTTTGTCCAATATATACTCTTGGTAGGCACCTTGAAGAGAGATTTGAGAAAGGAAATGCTAAGAGAGCCACATCAATTCTTGATTTTTTGCTCGGTGACATTACTGGTCCCTTTCCTCAGCTATATATGAATAAATAAATACACGTACTTACTGCTAACCTTCATTGATTACATCTCTATATACACAGGGGTCTACTTCTTAAGATACAAAGTTGATGTGTTTGCTTTTCTTCGAGATTTTAAAGCTCTTGCAGAGAAACAATATGGTAAGGGGATCCATATCCTTCACACATATAATGGTGGAGATTATTCCAATAAATATGTAAATAATCTATATCCTTTTCATTTATAGTTCTTTACCTAACAACTCTTACGACATATCAGTATGGTATGATTCTATATATATTTTTCATTCTAGAGCACACACTCTATCGGTGATCATTGAATTTTATGCATCAAAATAATCTAATTAGTGATTTAGATATGATAGATTTTCACTCAACATATCCAAATTAGTGATGATATAGAATCATTTTGTCAAACATATAAATAAAATGCATGCTCAATTCCAAGTCAACCGAAGGACCAAAATGTAAAATATAAGTAGTTTTTTCATGCCTAATGGAGATATAAATCACTTGAGAAGAACTCAGGACATTATAAAGGATAGAAAAATAATTTAGTTGTCAATTAAATACAAGGGAGAGAGAGAAGTTTTTTTATTTACAAAGAACTTCATAAATGCAATAAATTATACCAAGGAGTGTTATGAAATGGTGCAAATAAGAGTCTTAGATGGCATAAAGTCCAATAATGTTAAAAATGTGACACTATGAAGTAAGTATTAGTATAATTGAGTAGAATGCTAGAAGGATATGTTGAGATTACACATGAGATTCCAAGCAGTTTTCCTCCAAAGAGGAATATTGGGAACAACATAGACATAATTAATTCATCCATGTATGTACATGCTTCAGTAATTACTCTTCTTCATATTACTCCATATATCTTGCAAGTTAAATGGCATACACAACTTGTCAAGTATTGGTTTCCCATGTTCTAATATCCATTTCCATGGGATTACATTGGTTATCTCATTGGAAATATGATCTGCATACTTTTCTTTGTGAAGAAAAACTTCCCTCAAAATGAGCCACTTGGATTCTATAGCATATTACTGAGTTTTTTGCTAAGCTGGAAGGGCTGTTTTCTAAGAACGTACATGGAAATCAAAATTTTCACCTAGAATGGTAGATTCATATAATTTTAAATATTCATCATGCATGGAAATCACACATTGCAATAGTACAATGGTCACATAGTGCAATAGCATACAAGCATCAGATGTGCCACACCCCTGTGCAATAGCATATCGTGCACAGACCTAGAAAACACCACTAACTTATAAAATAAATTTACAAAAGATCAAAGGTATGCAAGCTTTACTAATGGACTAGATAGCAAAGGAGTTCCAGAATATGCAATAGAAACACAACCTCCAGCACAGAAACCTGCAACAAAATGTTCATTAAATGCCATCAATATTTTCATAAGATTCCTTAAGAAGCAATCATGTGCCCAATTGAATAATATGGATTTTATGCTGACCTGTTGATTGATCATCAATGAGGAAGTCTCCCATGTCAAACTAAAGCAAATAGCAAAATGGATTTATTAGAGTATATTAATCCCATGACATACCTACTAGTAACTATGACTCATACAAAGAACATGGTATGCATGTGTTTATCCTTAAATACAGTCAATCTTAAACCTAGAAAACTAACATGATTCTATTACATACCTTTCAGTAACCCTTTCGAGTAACAAGAGCATATTTATGTTTACCCTTGAAGTGATTAGGATCAACATACTTCCTTTTTTGTCCTGTTGCAATAGTCGCATGTTAAGACCCATCAAATAAATTTATGTTTGTTTATGAAAATAACAAAACCAATCTAAATAAATACAATTCTATTACAATGTAAATTACAATACTATTCAACAATTCAAGTAAATTAATTGTTAAGAATAGATCACCTCACAAAACATGGATAACCAAAAATACCATGTATATAAGGCCATCGATCTAATCAAAACGCCATTTCTTGCCTCTTAACTATGGAAATGTTTTTCAACGCTATCTGTTAAAAGTTCCAATGGAGGAGTCAAATAGAAATAGTGAAAATTATACACTAAAATTATAGGAATAGATTTTTTTAGTGTATTCTTCTTTACCATTCATTGAGCTCCTCTCCGTTTCAAGAATAATGTAATATTCTATACTAAAAAGGACCAACCATGTAAAGGTGGAAGGTCTTATGGCCCCTCCCCCCCCTCACATCACTCTCAACTCCCCAAACCCAATTAATCTATTTGCAAATAACAATTTATTTAACTATTTCACAATCCAAATAACAATGCATCTACAATGAAAATAACAATGCATCTACTACAAATTATTTGACTCAATAGTTGAAAGATGCTTTCATCAAATCATTCTTTAAATCATTCATTAAACCATTCAATCATTCAACAGCTGAAAAACCATTCATTAAACCATTCATTAACTCATTCATTAAAACATTCATTTAGTCAATGGCAGAAAAAAAAATCAGTAAACCATTCATTCATGAAACAGAGGAAAAAACCTTTAAATGTTTTTTTTTATAAATAACAATTAATCAAAATTTGTTTAGTCACTTACTTTTTACTTTTATTCTCTTTAAATATTTAGTTAGAGTCACATGTTCTGGAATATGATCATCAATATCCCTACTAGTCTGCTTGCAAGGTTGAACGTCAAGTGAGGGGTGATGAATTTCATCAATGAGGAAGTCTCCCATGTCAAACTGAAGGAAATAGCAAAATCGATTTATTAGAGTATATACCTACTAGTAACTATGAATCATACAAAGAACATGGTATACATGTGTTTATCCTTAAATACAATCAATCTTAAACCTACAAAACTAACATGATTCTATTACATACCTTCGAGTAACCCTTTCGAGTAACAGGAGCATATTGATGTTTACCCTTAAAGTGATTAGGATCAACATACTTCATTTTTTGTCCTCTTGCAATAGTTCATGTTAGGACCCATCAAATAAATTTATGTTTTTTTATGAAAATAACAAAACCAATCTAAATAAATACAATTCTATTACAATGTAAATTACAATACTATTCAACTATTCAAGTAAATTAATTTTTAAGAATAGATCACCTGATAAAACATGGATAACCAAAAATACTATGTATATAAGGCCATCAATCTAATCAAAACACCATTTCTTGCCTCTTAACTATGGAAATGTTTCTCAACGCTATCTATAACAAGTTCCAATGGAAGAGTCAAATAGCAACAGTGAAAATTATACACTAAAATTATAGAAATAGATGTTTTTTAATGCATTCTTCCTTACCATTCATTGAGCTCCTCTCCGTTTCAAGAATAATTTAATATTCTCTACTAAAAAGGACCAACCACGTGAAGGTGGAATATCTTATGGCCCCTCCCCCCCTCACATCACTCTCAACTCCCCAAACCCAATGCATCTACTTACAAATAACAATTTATTTCACTATTTCACAATTCAAATAACAATGCATCTACAATGAAAATAACAATGCATCTACTGCAAATTATTTCACTCAATAGTTGAAATATGTTGTCATCAAATCATTCATTAAACCATTCAATCATTCAACAGCTGAAAAAAACCATTCATTAAACCATTCATTAACTCATTCATTAAAACATTCATTTATTCAATGGCAGAAAAAAAAAAACGATAAACCATTCATTCAAACATTCATTCATGAAAGAGAGGAAAAAACCATTCAATGTTTTTTTTATAAATACGAGTTACTGAAA
Source organism: Pseudotsuga menziesii (assembly GCA_001517045.1). Lineage (NCBI taxonomy): Eukaryota > Viridiplantae > Streptophyta > Pinopsida > Pinales > Pinaceae > Pseudotsuga > Pseudotsuga menziesii. The sequence goes on from LPNX010107957.1 coordinate 883,445, forward strand.
ATTTGTTTAGTCACTTCCTTTTTACTTTTCTTCTCTTTAAATATTTAGATAGAGTCACATCATCCGGAATCTGATCATCGGTATCCATACTAGTCTGCTCGCATGGTTGAACTTTAGACAAGGGGTGATGAATTTCTGCAATAATGTCAAAATCTTTCATTAATATATTTATATTTTGATAAATACGAGTAATTCATTTAAAAAAACATTATGAATGTGTGTTTTTACCTGCCATAGTCACATCAACATGTTCAACATTATCTCGTACATGCCTAACCTGTTCCGTGTTATCTGCATCTACATGCAATACAGTTGAATTGTGTAGAATTAGAATTAATGTTCATCATCTGCAATTGTCTATAAAAAATAGTACAACATTAATAAATTCATTACCAGGATGAGAAGCATGATCTTCGTGGTGTTGGTCATGTACATCCTCGACATGAATGGGATCATTACTTTCCTACACGAAAAGGAATAAATGATTTATGTTAATTTATTTATAAGGAGAAATTGCATGAGAATTAATAAATTGTCATTAAATTATATAGTTTTTACATACCTGGGCATCGGATGGATCAGTAGAAGATCATATAGTATTCCCAGAAAAGCTTCTCTGGTGTTCAACAACGGTGTAAAATCCCTGTTCGAAGCCAAGCTTCATGTAATCCACACTGGACAATTCTTTGAAACGATTCGAGTGACAAGTTTGGTACCAAACCAAGCAAATCAAGGTATGACTGACTGGATCGGTAACAAAATGGTAATTTCATCCCAATCTGTACTAAATCGACCAAGTGAATGTGGGACTGCACAGGTCACACACATGACACTTACATTAAAAAAAAAAAACCTAGAAATACAAACATCAAGACTCTAAACCTACTTCATTGTCTAGTCAATTAGCTTTGTAGGATTCTTGTACATCATAACACTATTTGGAGTAAAACACAATTTTATTTGTAGGCCCTAGATGCCACCCATGTGAAAAATCGTCAATCTATAAAGCAGCCCCCAAATAAAAAAATGTTCTTCACAAAATAGGGCATGAAGCATGTGAACAACCTTCCAAGTGGACCAAATCAATGAGTAACCTCCAAGCATGTAATATCTCTCATGAAATGGTGTATAAAAGAGTGTAAGCATGCTTCAAATGATGACTTTCTCCTTTGGTAGGGCTGAACACTACCCTTATGCATGTGTCTCCAAGGGTGAATGTTCGTCAAATAATGAGAGAAGGCCTTCCTCTAACAATAAACCAACACACCAAGGTGAATTGTCCCTCTTTAGGGATTCCATTTCATGCACAGGGGCCCTTAATGTAGAACAAACTTGGTATTTTAGGGCCAACTGGGGTTTTTACTTCTCTTGTGCATAGGTCCAGAGATTTTTAGGGTTGTTTTGTGACCTACGGTTGCAAGGAAAGCCACCAAAGACTGTTATTTTCTATTGATCTCCTTCAAGCGACTGCTGAGAATCACCTAAAGCACAATCCAACTTGGTTTATAGGGTCTGAAATTAAATGATATTTGTTTTATTTAGGTTTTTTTACCCCCCTCTTATGGAGAAAAAGCACCCAGAATTTATGATACTGCTATAAATTATTGTTTAGGAGGTTGGAACAACCCTTATTTATTCACAGAATGAAGGTTTGAGGCTGTTGGAGTGCCCAAGCCTACTCTTTATGTCCATATCTATGCCCATAATTGTTTGTTAATGTCATTTCAACCCCCAGATTCAACCCAACATTTTTCAAAGTTTGTATTTTTTGATGTTTGTCACTTTTCATAGGGCTATTCATGCCTAGAACTGCCTTTTAACCCTCCAAATTGGCCCAGATTTAGAGGTACGCCTGTTTTGTGATGGATAAGTGCACAAGGGTGCCCAAGATGATGAAATAGGGTTGCTTCATACCCTTTTTTACTATCAAATGGGTTTGTTTGTGCCCAAAATTCACGTGGATGCTGCTATAAGGCATATGAATGAGATTTTAGGGTTGCTTTCACCCACGTATTTCTCATTTTCACAGCCAGAATTGCAAATACCACCTCCTATTGCCATTGATCATCATATTTTATTGCTGAAATGTGCCTACATCTGAAAGTTGGCCTAATTATAGTTGATTTGAGATGCTTTATTGTTTGTTGTGACCTTCAAAATGCTTCCAATGTGCTCATATTTGTCCCTTTGATGCTCATACTTGATTCTATAGTTGTTTATGCCCATAGGACTGGACTGCCCAACATTGCCCCTAGTGTGATCATAACTGAAAATGAAAGGGCTCAATGCTGTTACACTCCATAAACTGTCCAAATTTCAAAACCAACTCAGAACTCCCTGCTCTAGGGGGCTTTGGAGCGGGTATAAAACGTTGAATTGTCAGTGCAATGATTCTTCCCAATGTTTTATAGTTTCCCTGTGATTTCCATTACATGATTTCCATCTATAAACCACTATTTTGGTTTCATCATTGCTCCCATTAAAGAATAAAAAAATAGACATGACTTCTCTCCCTACTTTAAGTCCATGAGCACATAATGCCTAGCCTTGGTACTTCCTATCTTATCAGTATTCCTTTTGACAACAAAAGTGAAACATGAAACATTATCCTTAATTTCAGCATCTTGCATAGTTGATGGCTTTGATGGAAATGTATAAATACTTTGTTCCCAAAGTAAATATTTTGAGACCTGTTGCCGCCTTTTCACACGCCTGGATCACATGGCAGAAATATTCAAGCCACTCGGTGTGTCCTTGGGGGCAAGTCTCGAGTCAAGGCTGTCACCTTGTTCTTGACTCCTCCGTTTAGGCTCAACTCCTAACGAAGCCAAGGGGGGTAGACCCTATTAAGTTACTAAGGATGATTTCTTAGTGTAATGATGTTGTACTGAATCAGTTATTTTAGGAGTTTGAAAACTTTAACTATAAACAATCAAGATGACAAGATACAAAGATACACACGAAAGCACCAGATTGATACACAATATAAATATGAAGCAAAAAGGACCAGTGCCTTAATAATGGAGTCAAAAGAGATCAGTGTGCTTGCATGTGTCTGGAATAAATGTTTTGCGATTGCATCTTGGTATGTTTTAAGTTAAAAATGGAGTATGAGTTGTTTAAATTAGGCTTAAGGGGGACTCCAGATATACCCGAGAGTACTTGGAGTATATCCAAAACAAAGCCTATACGGCTACCCGCAAGGATTATGTGGGATGAAATGGAGTCTCTGGGGCTGTGTTCGTAACGCACCCGTTAGGGTGTGACAGAGATCGGCGCCCCGAGGTCACTTTTCAGTAGGTTCCCGCTTCCTTTGGGTATTTTGCCACCGTAAAGGTTTGATCGAGGTGTTGGATTTTCACCTGATGGTTTGTTAATTGGGGAAGGTGAGTCCTAATTATGCTAGTCACCCAAGTGCTTTTGATACAGCTTGACTGATCGGACGAACCACAGCCAAGTGCAGAGCATACACACTGGAGTCTTGTAAATTTTAATAAGTTTTAAAGGATGTATTCTTGCTTAAAAGAAAAGCCTCCAAGAACCTCTTTCGATCCAAGTGGATCTCAATCGGGGAATCAAGGAGGGGTTAATTTTAAAATGCTGATAAACCAAAGATGAGAAAATTACACAACTACACAAATGCGGTTTTTTGATTAATCCTACCACGAATCTCTTTCCCCTTGCGGGTCACTCGGGAAATCGTGGGGTAAGTATTATGATTACTTTTGAAAATAAGATATGGAATATGTAATTAACAACAAAATCAAATACACTACCCTATCAATCAGATAAATTCTAGTAAAAGGAAATAAGCAGAAAAGACAAAAAAGGCACCGACGCGAATCCCCCCAGGGGGGATGGGGAATGGGCTCGAAAGAGCCTATTCAAAGGATGATTTTATTACAGAGATTACAATATCAAAGAAATGATAAAACAGATCTTTCTTGGTCCTTATACAGGCTGAAACCAAGATATTACAGTTTATGCAAAATAATTACAAATTATGTGACGAAAGAGAGCCCCCTGGGGNCAGATATTTCTTGGTCCTTATACAGGCTGAAACCAAGATATTACAGTTTATGCAAAATAATTACAAATTATGTGACGAAAGAGAGCCCCCTGGGGGGATTTGAGCGCTCCAAAAGCCACTTTGGACAGCAGCTTATTTTCTCCTCTATCAGACCTGCTAAATGACAGCAAATCAATTAGAATAACAAATTCCCCAAATCACTTTAAGAGTGCCTTTGGGTCAGCCTACTTTATCTCAAAAAATTAAC
>LPNX010107960.1:0-85749 GCA_001517045.1 Pseudotsuga menziesii
TAGTTGGTGTTTTATGGATTTTTTTCAATCCTCCATGAATTCACGGAGGATTGAAAAAAATCGGGCAGCATTTCGGCTTTCCCGAGACACATTTCAAAAATAAACCGGTAGCATAAACCCAACCGGTTGAGATAACTTATATATATATATATATATATATATATATATAACAAATTAATAAAAAAATTCAATTTAACTACAAATTTTCAAAAATCCGACAGCATTTCTGCTTGCCGGTACACATTTTAAACATGAAAATTATAAAAATATAAATTTACCAAATTTGAAAACAAAACTATAAAAACATACATTTATTAAATTTGAAAACAAAATTATAAAAATATACATTTATCAAATTTTATAAATTTATAAAAAAAAATTTAAATTCCATTTAAATTGAAAAACAATTTAAATGGTTACCTCTTTGCTCTAACATTGTGACGAGGATGGGTTGCTTTGGAACGATGGTCACTGTACCTCGGTCGAGTTCTCTGTCCCTCGGTCGAGCTCTGTCCCTCGGTCGAGCGATTGAAAATGACAAATGGGGCATCCGCGGCCCCATTTTATAATTTAAAAAAAAAAAGATACCTCGACCGAGGTATGGACCTCGGTCGAGCTATGTACCTCGACCGAGGTAGATACCTCGGTCGAGGTATTTATTAACCCTCGGTCGAGGTTTTAATACCTCGATCGAGGGTTAATAAATACCTCGACCGAGGGCTGAAAAATACCTCGGTTGAGGGCTTTATAAAACCTCGGTCGAGGGTTTATAAAGCCCTCGACCGAGGTACGTTTTTTTGTTTTTGGCAAGATGTGATTGCCAAAAAGTGTTACCCAGGTCCGTGGATTCACCCATACATAGATACATTCCAGGCTTAAATTGCATGAAATAAATTAAAATGACAAAGGTATTTTCCATATCTAAAAATGCACAGAAAGGATCTAGAATCCAAAAACACAAACGAGTAAAAAAAACGTATACACAAAAAGGATTTACAATTAGATATTAAATGCAGAGAATTTGAACTATTTCTTTTTATCAAACACATTTTCTATGGATTAATTGCATACCACGGAAGCATTGAAATCATATGCAGAGATTTGAATTCGATTGTAATTATCAATTTTTATAAAACAATATACCTCAGTAATTCTTCACTCATAAACAAATCTCATGGATTCAGAACACATGTGAAGAGCCCTTAAGGTTGTGTGTTCGAACTTGGGCTTTGATACCATAATGTAACAACCCCAAAATAGTACACCAAATTTTTTTGCAAAATCAAAGAAAACACAACAATTATAAGGGAGATTAGAGTCACCTACTTGAAGACAATGCCAAAAAATTACTTGGAGAATTAGTTCCTCCCAACCATAGGAGAGGACCGCAAAAACCACTACGTCCCCAACTCCACCCTCGAGCTAAATCATCACCTTGCACAGTAGAAACATAGGTAAACTTCCACACGGCACTCTTTGTTAGAGTCTGTAACAAGCTACAGCAAGAAATATTCCACGCGACACTCTCTCTCAGAGTCCGTAACAAGCTACAGCAATAAATCTTCCACGCGACACTCTCTCCCATAGTCTGTAACAAGCTAAGTGATGAACTTATGAAATGGGAGAAACACTCAATGCATGCATTCACAACAAATTTTCTCCATGCACAACACAACGTCCCGTGCTATCCGAGTGCACCAATATATATAACTTTTTCCCAAGTCTTATGCCATCCCAATCAAATCTCCAATCAATCCATAAATCCGTATGATTTAGGATCTTGTCTGGTTGTTGAGTTTTAGAAAGGATTTGATTGGTAAAGATCTCTCTTGCTTACCTACACATGTTCTCTTGTGCCATGGTGGTGTCCGCTCATGTAACTAAATTCTCCAAGTGTCTTTTCCTTTTATTTCTGATAAAATAATTGTTTGTTGTGCAAAATGTCACTCACACCTCTTGTGAGTATTTTTCAAGTTTCTAATCAACTCTTACAAAAATAATTCTTTCTGAAATAATTTTCACAAGTATTAATTAAAATAATACCGTCTTGGGGGTATTACACATTCCCTCGTCAGACTGAATCTGTGAGTGCAGATATCAACACATATTGTTCACAGGAACCTTCATTTTCCTTAGCTCTTTCCTCATCTTCTTGATCATTGTCTTCAATAGCATGGGCTTGAAATATTTTGTTCTCCTTGACTCATTTTGCCTTCATGAGACAGTTTATAGTAATGTGTCCCATCTTATGAAAAGTGAAGCATTCATAATTTGAGAAGTCTTTATTGGACTTCTTAAACCCCTGAGTCTTACTAGGACGATGGTCATAACTCTTTCTCTTGTTCTTCCCTTTGTATGGGCTACCAAATCTTGATCCTCATTTTCATTTATCTTCTCTTCTCTCTTCTTCTTGAATGCATTCTTCCCATAACTGTCGCAACTTGCTTAGTATTCTTCTTGAACAAATTCCTCAGATAAAGGATTCATAATCTCTTGGAAGACCATTGAAGGTGGTCATTACAATTTATGCTTCTTCAACCATATCACTAATAGCTTCCAACTACTCCTTGATTTGAGCTACTCTTGTGAAATATGATTTCATGGTTTCTGAATTTTGAGCCTTTACACTTTTGAGGTGATTCCTCAAGGTCATCTTTATATTGATGTTTCTTCCTTCAAATAAGCCATATAGAGCATCAAACATTTCTTTTGGTGTCCTCCTTTAGGATACTTGAGGAATCAAGCTATCTTTCATGGATTTAGATATGATCGTATTAATATTTATCGTATCCTTATTGTATTTGGACTTAGCTTCAACTTCTTCTGGTTCTGCCACTTCCTCCTTTATAAATCCTTCTAGATCATTTTCTTCTAGAATGAGCATGATCCGATACTTCCATTATTTGAATTTTTCAACACCCTCAAGCCTCTCATCTATCTTGGTGCTCTTTGTCATCTATTAACAAAATGAGAAATTCAAATGGAATTAGAATAAGTAGTACTTACTTGATGAATACAACTTCTGGCCAACCTTCTTCGGGATGAGCTAGGGTTTGATGTAGAAACCCTAATTTTTTAGTCAAGATCACTAATAAGGACGAGTGAGAGAAATGATTTGCCTTCCCATGGATAATTAAACTATATCTTTCTTTTTCTAATATTGATGGAGTCTCGGTAAAAATGAGGCCCTAAATCTTCCCGGCAGCAGTCTCTGGTCCAAAACTAAAACTTCTTCAAAATCAGTTTTGTTTTCACAAAATTATGCACCCTTCTGGGACGAGTTGAGTGACCCCTTTTTTCTAATTGATAGGTCGAGGTATTTTTTCAGAGTAACAAACCCTAGCTGTGAAGTGTCTCCTCTCAAGGTGGCTCTGATACCATGTTAAGTTTTTCTTAATTGCTTAGATGGATTACCTTCTTCAAGCTACAACATATAGGCAAAGTTTTGAACTGTTGCATAGCAACCCTTCAACTTTAACAAATTTCCATCTCCATACCAGATCATGATGACCTTGTTGTCAAAGGACTTTCTTATCTCTATAATTCTATCAAACATGTGGATAAAATGGCCTTGCTGTCGAATTTGCACCAAGGATAGCAAGATTCTCTACAACTCTAGAAGATAGAGAACTTTCTTTAACACAAAATAAAGGAATCCGTGAATCTTGAGCCTAATTGAACCAATTACCCTTGTTTTGAGGATAGATTTGTGTGCAAACTATACTATGCTATTTTCATTATTATCCAGTTCTTCAAAACAATATTTTCTAATTCATATAAGATGTTGCACCAGTATCAAGAAACCAACAATCTTTGTAATATGAAAAAGAAGTTATTTAATTAATACTAAGATTTCAATGTACAACTATAAAATGAGATTAATTAGGATCTTTACCAGTCTCTTAATTCTTATTTTTGTCTTCTTTATTCTGATTATGTCTTCCTTTGATGGACTCGCACAGATCCCAACACTAATCTGCTTCATATCCTTTCTTTCCACAACACTTACACTTTGTCCTTTCTTTCCACAACACTTACACTTCAGATATGATCTTTTGTTTGAGTTGTTTCCAACCCCTGTTCCTCTGAAGTTTATTCTTCCTCATCCTCTCTTGTTGTTATCTCCCTTGGAGGTGTCTTTGGGATGATTCTTTGCCTTTTGTACAAAGAAAATGGACTCTTTCTTGATTTATTTCCAAAGGCTTTCTCTATGTCTGTAATCTTTTCTACCAGGATGTGAAAAGTTAGGTCTTTGAACTTACCGCTTGCTTGTAGGTACTCAAGGTAGTTAGAGTGAGTTGGATAAAGTGAATTTACAAGTGCTGTAAGTGGAAGGTCAAGTTTCATACCAGATGCGTGTATCTTATGCATGATTGATCTGAACTAAGATGCAACTAGGATAAGATCATTATCTTTTATTTCCAAACTGAATAGTTTTAACATTAATTGAATTATATCCATCTCAGAATGCAAGTCATACAAGTATTTTGGTGTCTTTAATGCTTGAAAATATGATTTTTTAGGAAAAATATGTTGGCTCACATTTTCAATAACATTGGCAGTGATAATAGCTAGGGATTTCTTGTATTTGGACTGCTAACAACAAGTTCTTTCTCCGATGTAGGAGGTTTTTGACCAATTGTTGTGTCTGCATCTGATTCTGTTGTTATACCCAAATCCTGTCACCAACATGTGATGAGATCCTTAACACCTATGTTTTCCCTAAATCCCAAACTTGGAGTGGAAACTTGCTCTGGATGTCAATTCTACATGAAAAAGCCTAGCACTGCGCTTTCCCTTTAGCTGATGAGCGGTTCCTTGTTCAGCACCACCGCGTATATGCTTTGTTCTTGAAGTAGTTCTTACCCTTCACCACTCTATCATAAAGGAACATAAGCAGTACCCTTGGTAAAATGGTAAAAAAAGAGGATTCTCGAGGCTTCTAGAACATGAGCCTCATGTCCTCCCTTATCCCTATCAATCTAGTTTGGTTGGAGTCGAGATCCCTCTTGGTAGGATCTTATGGCCACCTCACCCACAATTCTCTCAACCATCCCTATCCATTGAGCCCCATAAATACAAGCTCATATCCATAGTTGAGAGAGAGAACTGATAGGTAACGTTATGCTGTTGAATTGACTATCTATTCCAATCCATTGGAGAGCACAAGAGAGCAAGTTGGAGCTATCGGGGATGAGGTGTTTGTCTCGTGGAGGAGTTTTTCAACACTAAGGCAATGGTTGTAAGCTTATTCATTCATTTCTTAATGCAAATCTGATTTTTGTCCCACATATCTGTTGTATTGATCTCACATGTATATGTTACTAGATTCCTTAGTCACTAGTATGGATGTGTGAATAATGTTCTGGTAGATTTGATGTTCTTGTTTGTTTGACATGTTCTATAGGTACATAGGTTCATCATCAAAGAATTATTCCAGATGTTTACAACATTCAGGGAATTTCTTCATCCTTTGTCGTTCACTCATTTGTTTTGGATTTGAACCATTTAGACCAAAGGAACAGCCTCTGTCCGTAGAAGGTGCAATATTCCTGACAACAAATCTGGTGACTCCATTTGTGGTGTTATTTGAACTCCCTAATGGATGATTCCATTTGTTTAAGACTCTTCCAGTGAACTTTGACCGGTATTGCCGTGAAATGGTGCCTTGAACTTTCACAACATCATTTATGGATTTTGGTTCTTTGGAAACTGTCTTTCTGACACACTTTTAGCTTCCTATCCACTATGAAACAGATACAGAACTCTTAAATTATCTGCGTTAGAACACCTCCACCCACATATCAGATCATATCGATGAGAGGAGAAGGCAGAGAAGACTTATTGAGGCTCCTATCCTGGATCAATTGTTAGCTGATTGGTTTACTAAATCTTTGTTGCCTCCAATCGCCCGAGATGTGGCTATGGGTGGTGCCGTTACCAAAGAACAAGCCATTAGTCGATCCCAATATTTGGACTTGGTATATTCCCAGTCTGGAACGTTGTATGACTTGATCCCTCAAGCTCCTCACCCAGGCACCGATCTTGCCAAGCCACCAGCAGAAACCCCTGTTGATGGGATTGTCATTAGAGGAAATTTCAACTCAAAATGGGCCTTTTAACTTTAAATCAAATTCCATGTCATCATATGTTAGCCAATGAAATTTATTTAAATTTTAAATATCGTATCGGTCTTAAACACTTTTTTAATATAAATTTGGGGATAAGTATCATAAAAAAAACTACTTTTTTATTTCTATTTTCGACATATCTCCTCGTGTTTTTACTCAAATTTTGATCGGGAGAGCTCATTGGATGCGGAATTAAATTCCGCATCCAACAAGTACCCACTCAGCATCTTTTTGACAGACCCCACAACCCAAAAAACAAGAAATACCTGAAAAAACGTGATGATGGTATTTTGACAGGTATTTCTTGTTTTTGGGGTAGCGGGGTCCATCAAAAGTATGCCAAGTGGGTACTCGTTGGATGTGGAATTTAATTCCACATCCAACGAGCTCTTCCGATTGAAATTTGAGTAAAAACACGGGGAGATATGTCGAAAATACAAACAAAAAAGTAGTTTTTTCCTTTTCCTCCTCCAAAATTAATAAATATTATTTTATTATTTTATTAATTTTTTTAGGAGGCCCATTTTGAGTTGAAATTTCCTCTAATGTGGTTCAATCGAGTCCTCTCCAACAACAAAACCTGCCAAGCAAGCCCAAACTTCCACCCCTACTCCTTCAACTCCCAAGGTTTCCGCCGAGGTAAATTCCATTTAGAGTACACAAACCCCTGGAAACAATAAAAAGAAAGGTAAATCCAAAAACAAAAAACCTGGAAACCACCAGGAGAATCCAAAACCAACCATCAACAAGAATGATAAAGGGAAAAGAAAAGAGAAATATCCATGTCTTCGATGTGGAGGTGACCACTTCATGAAAGAGTGTCCTTGTCGTGAAGAAATCACTCAATTTCTAAAAACTAATCCCGCACTAGCAGTTCTCACGGATCCTTTTCCCTCTCAACAACAACTGATAGACCACATGTCTAATCAGGGAAATTCTAGTTCTTCATATGAAATTCGCATGATGTCTCTGGACACTATTAATTTGCAAACTCAAAGTCAGAGTTATGAAAAACCCATAGACAAGAAAGAAGACAATTCTTCTTCAGGAAAATCTCCCTCTACTGGTTCTCCTGAGTCCTCGCCTACTGGTCCCCTAACCATCGAGAAACCTAATCTCGACATGGTTTTGCACCCACCCAAGAGTACTCTTAGGAAGGTTGTTTTTAATCCTAATGCTCGAGCTACCCGATTTTATAATGTAGTTGAAGATATTGCTTAGGTACCATGTGCAATGTCTACCTTGGAAGTACTCCAAAGTTGTCCAATTCAACACAAAAACTTGTCAACCGCGTTAGAATATTTAGACCCATAAAACACCAATTTGATTCACTTTAATGTCAAGAACTATAAGTCTAGACTACCCCACTAACTCGCTTTCCAAATCATAACAAAAGTAGTTAGAAAGAAGGTCTTTAGAACTTTCTTAGATGAAGGAGCTTCAAATTTGGTTTTGTCCCTGTCTTGTTGGAAAGCTATTGGCTCTCCTGAGCTTGTAACATCACCAATGACTCTGAAAGCCTTTGATGGATGAAGTTTCTATCCCCATGGTCTCATACCATCCCTTTCAATTGAGATTGGGGGAAAAACCATTTCCATTCAAGTATAAGTAGTAGATGCCCCATTATATTACAACCTCCTATTAGAAAGAAATTGGTTTTATGCCATGACTGCTATTGCTTTGACGGTATTCCGAACTGTCCAATTTCCACATCTAGGGAGGATTGTAACCATTGACCAGCTCAATTTCTATACGCTGGATGTTACCACCCCTACAGCTAATAACATCCCTATGTTAGTCCAATCCCCTCCTCCTTAATAGTCGATTGGGGTCGGCATGCTGAAGGATTCTTCCCTTATGGGGATTTTTCCGTCAAAGCCTCCTAACACAGACACGACGATAGTAAATATGATTTATTCATTTGATTATGATCCAAAGGGAAAACAAAGTGTTGATTCCACCTCATTGAGTCCGCATGAAGCAATGTACAATGTTATCCAAACCCTTTTCGATGACCACACTAATGATCTTCATCTGGTGGCTTCGAACCCTTACCACCTTCCCTACTGGTTAGAACCCTCTCTTCCTACTCTGGATTATCTCTCCCATACTTTTCCTTCCAATGAGTCCATTATAGAGATTATGAGTATGAATGAACCTACATGGGAGGATCATCATCATAGATCCTCGTTCCTCCCCAATACTAGTTCGATAGACCATGATTTTGCATCCCTTTTCACTACTAATATTTTCAAAACACCTCAAACTCCTATATTGTTGCAGAACATGGATTCTGAAGGAAACCTATGCAACATTACTCAAACAAATCCAATTGACATATAACCCAAGCCTGGAATCCTTGAGCATGTTCATGTTGGGCAGAACTGCTAAGCAAAAGAATCTAAAGCATATAGAGCACTTTTCAAAGAATTCCGAGATTTTTTTGTCTGGTCTTACAAATAAATGTCGGGGATAGACCCATCCATTGTGGTTCTTGAAATAAAAAACTATCCCATTGCAAAACTTGTTAGGAAAAAACTAAGACAAGTCCATCCACGGAAATCCGTAGCAATCAAAGCTAAAATAGAAAAACTTCTAAAAGAAGGGTTTATTTATCTTGTACCCCTGACGGAATGGGTATCGAACGTCATCGATTTCAGAGATTTGAGCAAATATTGTCCCAAAGACAACTTTCCCACTCCTCATATTGACTAGATTATCAACAACTATGCCAGAAGTGTCATATTCTCATTTATGGATGGATTTTTGGGTTATAATTAGATTGATATTTTACCCACTGATCAGCATAAGACATCATTTATTTTCCCATGGGAAACCTTTGCATATAGGAAGTTACCATTCGACCTAAAAAATGATGGAGCCACTTTCCAGTGTGCTATGTCCTATGAATTTCACGATATAAAACATATTGTAGAACCGTACCTTGACGACCTATCAGCTCATTCACAATGACGAGAGGACCACCCTTGGTCATCTTAGAGACATTTTCCTGAGATGTCGTCATTATAACAAACGTCTCTATTCTCATAAATTTGTTTCTTGCATTGAGACGGGATGCCTGTTAAGTTTTGTGGTTTCTAAGGATGGCATCTGGATAGATCCATTGAAAATTGCCACTATTCTAGCCCTACCAGCCCTAACCAACCTTCTAGAACTCCAAAGTTTGCAAGGGAAGAAAAAATTTCTTTGTCGTTTCGTTTGCAATTTTGTAGAGAAAACATATAGTTATATGTGTCTCCTTAAGAAGGACACTCTGTTCTTTTGAGATGACCAAGCCAAATGAGCCTTTGATAATGTCAAACATGCTCTGACTCACTCATCCATGATACACCCCCCAGATTATTCAAATGATTTTCTCTTATACATTGCTTCCTCCACTACTACCATTGCTATGGTTTTGGTGTAGGAGAATCCCAACGACCAGGAGCACGTGATCTACTATGCTAGTAATAACCTCATGGATTCTGAAACTTGATACTCACACATGGATAAATTAGCATTGGCCACGGTCATTGTTGTTTATAAATTTTGTTACTACAATTTGCTCCTTACAATCATCGTATTGGTAGACTAGAACCCTATGTATTACATCCTGACTCGTTAGGTGCTCAAGGCAAGTATTCCTGATGGATAGTCATCCTACAAGAGTTTGATCTGGAATTTTCCAAAGCTACGTCAAAGAAATCCTTGGTCTTTTCTCAGCTCATGTGTGATCTTCCCTGTGCTTCGATATAATCTGAGCCCAGTAATTCATTCCTAAATGAATTCGTGTTCCTAATAAGCACTACTAACCCATGGTATGGAGATTTGCTCATTTATCTCCAGACATAAAGATTTCAGCCCACTCTATCACGTGACGATCGCTGCCATATCTGTCACCACGCAAAATACTACCTCATCTTGAATGAAACTTTTTATAGACGTGGTATCGATTCCGTTCTCCAGTGATGCCTTACCCACGAGGAAGCTGAACAAGTTTTGAATGACTTCCACTCTAGAGCATGTGGCGGTCATCTATCTGGGATGGCTACAGCCCAGAAAATCACTTGCATTGTTTATTTTTGGCCTTCAATCTTTAAAGATTGTCACGATGCTGTTAATAAATGCCCATCCTATCAACATTTTTATACGAAAAAGCGCACCCACCCTGCTTCGCTACACCCCATCATTTTTGTTCTCCCTTTTGCAAAATGGGGAATCAATTACATGCATTGTAAGCCTACCTCAGCTGGGGGGAATGGTTACATCATCGTAGCCATTGATTATTTTATGAAATTGGCTGAGGCTATGCCTACGTATGTAGAGGATGGTAAGACTGCTGCTCTCTTCCTGTTCAATCATGTGATAGAAAGATTCAGAGTCCCGTAGTCCATAGTCATGGATCACATTTCTGCAATCAAATGATGGATGAATTAAGTGTGAAGCTAGGTTTTTGTCATGAAAACTCAACACCCTATTATCCACAAGCTAATGGTCAAGTCGAGGCCATTAACAAATTTTTGAAAACAATGTTGCGTCGGATGGTTAGAGACCATAAATCCAACTGGCACCATATTCTTTTCTCTACTTTTTGGGCTTATAGGACTTCGGTAAAAACATCTACTGGTTTTACACCCTTCTTGCTTGTCTATGGACTAGAAGATGTCTTGCCTATTCATTGTCAAATTCCATCCTTGAAACTTTTCATCGAACTTCTCCTAGACACTTCCGCAGAGGAAGAAATATTTCTCTACTATTGCAACCTTGACAAAACTAGAAGAGATGTTTCCTTAGCCAATGAGGCACACAAGAAACACATCAAGGCACAGTATGACAAGTCTATTCAGCCTCATGCCTTTAACGAAGGTGACCTAGTTTTAACCTATGATAAGAGATATGACAAACTAGGGAAAGGGAAGTTCAAATCCGTGTGGTATGGTCCTTTCATTATTTCCAAAGTTTTAGAGAAAGGGGCCTACGAGCTCGTGGACTATGATGGAATCCCCTTAGGACAACCTAGCAATGGGTTGTACCTGAAGAGGTACTATGCCTAGATATTTCTTATATAGTACCGTGTATATATGTATATTACTTGACTTTTAGTTTACTTAAGTATTTTCAATATGGTTTTGAGTTTAGTGTCCATATCTATTTATACCATGTTTTGGTCGTGCAGAGAAGATGGCTTTCTACGGCTTCACTGATGGTGCTTTCCACCACACATTGAATCTTTCCTCACCTGCTTGGGTTCTCTATTCCCCAGCTTATGATTTGGTCAGTTTAGGAGAGGTTTGTATTGGTCCTGCTACCAACAATATCGCCAAGCATTGAGCAGTCATAGGTATTCTGACTGACGCTGCCTCCCAAGATGTTCGTAACTTGATAGTCTTGATGGACTCACAACTAGTGGTTTGTCATTTAAACCATGTCTATACCATTAGGAATCCCATGCTTCTCTGTCTCTTCTGGAAGGTACGTTTATTGCAGAGGTCATTTGAAGCTATTAGCTATAGGAATATACCTAGGGAAGATAATGTAGTTGCTGACTCATTGGCAAACTACATCCTAGACTGGCAAATTTCCCATTCATGAGATGGAAATCAAGCATGTTGTTGGGGCCTGGAAATTCGTAGGCGACAACAGTAAGGGATTCTCCCCAATCAACATTCCCAACTAGCCCGTTGAATTTTTGGTATAGGGAATCTGTCTAGCTTGTGGTCTGGCTACCGTAGGTCAAGTAACAAAACAAAGGTTTTACCGGTTGCGGCCCGGTCCACCGAGTTTTTGTATTTTGACTTAATGTATGAAATGCAATGGCCTAATTAACAATGCAGGATGATGAGGATGCGGGGAGCATCACAATGTGATGCGCAGGTTCTTACCTCTCGTCTTAGGCTCACACGCATCTGCATCACATATGCAAGAATGAAACAAAATAACTCTCCATCTAACTACCTATCTATCTACCTATCCCTGGCGAGCCAGAATATGATTTATTTATGAGTAATGTAGATTATTCATGCATTATAAACAGAAATTACAGATCGCTGATATTTTCCTCTACAACGCATGAACGAATAAAGATATTTCAAAAATCACATAGCCAACTGTTTCATAAGTAGCATACATTACTCATAGTGGAAATCTTCATGAAATAAAATGGAAAACATTCATACAAGAACATAGGTTCAATGAGTTAGAACGGTCTCACAGTTAATGGAAATAAAGCTGAAAACGAAATAGTTCCTCTTCAACAAATCCATAGCACAACATTTGAATATTCCACTAAGCTTTCTCCAATAGGCAAACTGTAATTTTCTATTGCAAAAGGAAATAGTTCTTCTTACAATATGTCTTCACCAGTCTTACTGGGAAAAAGCCCCTCTTTCTTCTAAGTCTTTTACATTTATACAAAAAGGGTCAGACTGTTGGGCTGCCCAAAGTGACCTTTGGGCTTCCCAAACTCTCGTCTCCCAACGTTTTAATTTTATTAAATGCTTTTACAAAATAGTTACAAAATACAAAGGTGATTAATCCCTCACGAGGAGGGACCCACTTGACTATCCAGGAACTTCCTCCACGTTGTAGCCTCCTTAGCGATGCCTTCAAAGGTACAAGGTTCTAAAAAATGAATATTTATCTCAAATTTCTCAGCTTGTTTCTTGATAGCTTCGACCCTGGATGTACTCAAACGGAGCTAATATTCCAGAAGTAGTATACTGATAGCTGGGTGATCTACTTGGTTTCTCAAGATCAAATCATCCATGGCTCTGATATCCTGCACCTTAGCTTCTTCCTCCTGGAATCTCTTCTGCAATAGCTCCACAAAGGCATCGTGATCTGGGAAAGCTTCAATCCTCTCCTCTGCTTTTATTTGGCATCGGTTGAATGTATTGAGAAGTCTTCTAAAGAATTCGGTGCATGATCCCCATGTCTTCTTTACTTCCTTCTTGAAGTCTTCAGCAGTATTTATAGCAAACTCCACTAGGTTATAGTCCCGTTTGAGGGCCTACTAGTCTTTTTCCGGTACCTCTGCTGGATTTTCCTTGTTGTTCTCCAACCTTGCCATTCGTACAGTCAGGACCTCTAGGACGTCCTGAGACCTGTCCACAAAGAAGGATGCATTTTCCAGGATCTCCTCCAATCGGTCGTCGATCTGCAGTACTTTACACCTTTCTTTTTCAACAGTAGTCTGCAGCTGCAGCATCTTAGTTTTCTGGGTCAATACATGCTGCTTGAGAGGCTGAAGATCGACTTGTTGTTCCCTCGCTACTTCCAAAGCAGTGGTCAAAGAAGAGATATGCTCCTGATGCTCCTTTCTTAGTTCTTGAGTGTGCATATCATTTGCCTGCAGGAGGATCTTCAGATGGTCTTCTAGCTCCTCCACCTTTGTCAGTACCTAACCCTTCTCTGTCTTTAGATCTTGGCATTCTGTTTGCACTTGCTCAAGTCGTTCTTGTGTAGTTTCCTGAGCCTATATCTCTTCATGTAGGGTCCGCAACTCAGCCTCAGCAGTCTTCATTTCCCTCTGTAAGTGTTCAAATTTCCGCTTCAACCTGCTGCTCTCTTCTCTCTCATGCCTCAGTGTATCTTTCAACTGAGTAGAGGATTTCTTGGACTTTTCTAAGTCCTTCATGATCTTATCTACATTGTCCTCTGAGGCGTGAAGAAAGGCAGATCCGGCTCTCAGGGTGAATCTCGAATCTAGGTCTGTCCCTAGCATAACAGCAATATCTGTTATCATTTTTCCAGGTAGACCTTCCGCCTCGACTTTCTTTTCTGTCCTCTTTATTATTCATTTTGTAGCCCTATCATAATATACAGTGTTGAAATCTGGGATTTCCTTTCCTTTTTCCTGCACAAAAGGGACTAGCCTGAGCGTGGGAACCATGGGTATGCTGGTAGCATGTACTTGAGGGGTCTGAACCTTGGGGTTCTCCACCTCCTAAGCCTTCCCCACTACTATTTCAGAAGCTGACTGCTGTGTCAATTTTATCCTCTCAGCTTCTTGCCTTTGAAGCTCCTCATCCAGCTTTCTCTTTGCTTCCTCTGCTTTCTCGGCTGCTTCCTGAGCAGCTCTTCTTTCTTCTTCTGTATGAATCCTTTCTGCAGATTCTTTCTCCAACCTCTGGGCTTCTTCATTTCTCTTTTTGGCTTCTTCTTCAGCCTTTGCCTGGTCATCCCCCTTCCCACCTTTGGTGGTGATATTTTTCTTGAATCTTCTCATTATCATTGTCATGTTTCGGGCATTTCTGAAGAGAGATTCGTCTTTATTTAAATGGTGGGTATACTCGAAGTGCACCTTGTGCTATTTGCAATGCTCAATAACCTTGCCTTGGGTGTCATTTCTGCGGTAGGGCATCTCCCCAAAATGGAACTTCTCCAATTCCTCTATGAATTCAGCAGCTTGTTTCAGCTTGGTGAATTTGTAGCTTCCTAGCTTGAATGGCAAAGGAGGGTAGGCAGTCTTCTTGTGTTCAAACAAGAAACTTCCTATTCCATCAATGAACACTTGTCTGACTGCCTCCTTGTGGACTATGTAATCCATTGCATATTTAGGCAGTAGTGAAGGTGTTCTTGATCCTCCAAACATCCGAAAGTACATGCCATTTTCAGTTAAGAAATAATCCGCATATTCACCTATCACGTGCATGTCTTCTTTTGACATACAGTGACACTTCTTTCGGAAAATGAGTGTGTACAGAGGCATAATGAAGTGCTTGCAGACCTCTCTGTAATGGCTATGGTACTGGTGAGCCCACAATGGTCTGTAAGCGGAATAAATGAGCATCCTTTCCATGTCCCAGATGCACCTGAGACCGGGGAAAGCCTGGTTGCACAATATGCAGTCTATTAATATCAAACTCATGTAAAAATCCGATCTTTTCTTCGACTCTCCCTCCAAGGCTGAGGTCACGCAAGAAGAAAGACTGCTAGACACTATGCTGGCCCAATTGAAGACTGTGCCTTGGGTTTCCACATGAAAGATAATTGGCATCCATTCAAATTTGAAGAGTCTGCCATGAGCTCTCCCAAAGATCCTATTCAGCATCAGAGTGATAAATCTGTAGGGAGCCCTCAAGCTTGCTATACCATACTCACTAATTGTTCTGTGTCGATAATGCTTCCCCTGCAACATCATTCTCCTAAGAGTTTCCACCAGGTCCATTTTGATGCTTTTCATCCAATCCTCTAACAAGAAAACCTGGGCTTCTGGTAGGTGATAAGCCAATGCCACATATCGAGGGCTAAATGCAGCGTAGCCCTGTCCTTCAACATTTCCCATGATCATTGTAGTGGTGTCTACTCGGGGCAGAATCCATCCAATTACCTCAGAGCATGGGAACAGCTCTGGTCTGGTGGCAACTTTCATGAGAGCATATTTCTCTATGTTAGCATAGATGGATTCCTCTTCGAGGCCCATGTCAGGGACCTCCCTGCAGGAAATAAATCTATATACTTCACCCCATTTGTACTCAGGCTCCACACCAGAAACAAATTGAGTGTCTTCATATATGTACTCGGTCTTTGTGGCCTCTTCTACTTCTGGTCCTTCTTTGACCATAGGGGCCTTCTTCTTCTGCCTCTTGGACATGGTGGATTCAAATTCTTCCTGCCATATATAACATTGTAACATTGCGAAATTCAAGTTGCAGACATTCACAAGACACTATGCAGCATTTTATTCTCTCTATATGTATCATGACAGCAACTAGTCCATGAAGCTAGGATATAATCTTGCATAACCTGACTAACAGGACTATTACAACCAAATGCACACTATCTTAGCATGATACAAAACAATGTTGTATTTAAATCATTTCATCAACCATCTTCTAGACTGCAATAAAACTATATCTATATGCAATGTGCCATTTTCATGTGTTTAATGTGATAGCAAGCGGTGAAGCAAATGCATGCATGTACAGCCTAAAAATACCCTAACCATCAGGACCATTAAAATGCACTGTGCAGTGTTCAGTCGTTTAGTCTGCGTATATCAACAAAAGAGATAATTGGCAGTAGTTATATGCAGTATGCTTGTGAGAGACTCCTACGTTTTATAATAACAAACATTTTAACAATGAATGGCCTAGCCGGACTAGAATCAACAAGGACTCATGTAGTTCATGGGAGAAAATTTACATTAAGCTGACTACACATCTTATTCTCTGCAGGTATTATTGTCATTCTACTGCACATGACGCTTCCATCCAAACCACTACCCACGCTGTTTTTAGTTAATGAACTACAAAAGCAGCATAAAATTCCTTCTAACTGACTTAGGGTTTCTAAGGATCGAGCCCAAATGGACTGCACGGGACGGCGTGAGCAACACAGGCTAGGGTTCGAGAAAACGGGCAATACGAACCTCGAACGAAAAGAGGAACTACCAAAAACCACAGAGAAAACACAATAAAACCTCCCCCTATACTTCATTATCACACCCAGGGCAGCTTGGTGCAGGCGGCGTAACGGCCACCTGCACCAAACCCCCACCCACCATGCGCAAGGTTGCACACCAATAGCCGCGGGTGGAAAAATGCTCCGTAGGTCAAAAATGCCAGTCCTAGCAGTCAAAATAACCCCCCCCCTCTTATTATATACGCACACACCTAGCGGGGCGAAGAAACCCCCGTAACTAAGACTAACCGCATCAATTCTTAACACATGCTTCAAAAGGAACGTGAGAAGGTAAATAAACCTACCTGGCACTGACGTATCCGGCGCGGAGAGGTCTAGAAAGTCTCGTGGTGGAGACACCTGTACTGAGGGTACCGCAAGCGATGAACCGGGAGACAGCACGAAAACGATGGGCGCGGCAGTTAAAAAAAACGATAGAATAATACCTTACCTCCCCGTGAATACATAGATATGGCCCGCACGTGAGAAACTTAACGGATCGGACGGGAAATAACTCCAGATCGGGAGACAAAGCGCTGCTCCTTCCGCAACAGCGGAAAGCCATAGCCTAAAACCCCCGTCAACGATAGGAAAGGCCCACCAAAAACTAATGGTCAGACGTCAGAGGCCTTTTGGGTCGAACACCAAAAGCTTAAACTCTTCCGCAACGACGGACACTCATAACATAAACATCGTCCATAAAACTCAATTCGGAAACCAAATGACTATACGTCGGAAGCCTAATGCTTTTCCCATCCGCCACATCAGGACCTGAAAACTCAACCTCATCTGCAATGGTGGGGAGAGTGATGATAAAAGGCTCCGATACAAAGCCAAAAGACAACTGAAACACATAAACCGAAAGGAAAGTGAAACCCGTTCGTAACGGTGGAAACCAAATGCAAAATTCGTCCGCAACGGCGGATAAGGAAAAAAACCACGCCTTTCGACGTAAAGCCAAAAGTCATCCGGAATGGTGGCGGGACAGTCAATTAAACAAATTTCCGATTTAGAGTGGCTTCAAAGGTATTCAAAAATAACGATAAGGCTTGACAAAAAAGGGAAAATTTCAAGCGTTAGAGGGAGATGCAAACAGGTGGTAAACCAATTCAGCATGAGAAACTCTTTCTGAAAGTTTCCTGACCAAATCAAAGCATAAAATCAAGCTAACCAAAGCAAAAGGAGGGTCCTAAAAAATTTTGGAATTTTGGGAAATTGTTGCAGCTGCAACAATTGGCGACTACCTAGTGAACTCCAGATCTCTGAATTAACTCCTTCCCAGTGCAAGACTGTTCTGAATAAAAGGAAATCTTCTAGATGCTTGTATTTCTGAGCAAGCCAAATAATGCATTTAAACATTAGAGGAATTTTGGGGTCTAAAATGGGCCTCCTAAGGAAAATAATAAAATAATAGTTAAAATAATAAAATAATATTGATTAATTTTGGAGGAAGAAAGAAAAAAACTACATTTTGTGTTCGTATTTTCGACATATCTCATTGTGTTTTTACTCAAATTTAGATCGGGAGAGCTCGTTGGATGTGGAATTCGATTCTGCATCCAACGAGCTCTCCCGATCGAAATTTGAGTAAAAACACAAGGAGATATGTCAAAAATATGAACAAAAAAAGTAGTTTTTTTTAATGACAAATATGTCAATTCAACCATTATGGTTGACTTATTTTATTGAAATTCTATTGGTTCTTGAATTCCAACTCACAAAAACTTATTTTGGCACGTTTTCTCATAAGGCCCATTTTAGACCCCAAATTTCCTCTCATGTTACTTAAAGAAGTCCACTCTTTCGGGAGATGGTAACATCAGAAGTAGTGCAAGTCTGAATAACTCTTTTGAGGCCAAATAAATGAGGTTTATTTTTCTTGTCCTCAGGTAGTTTACAGCTTGGACACCACAGGATTGTAACAGAGTGTAAACAGTATTATCCTTTTGTTCCTCATTCCCATGCCAACTGCACTTTTGTGCCTTTTGAACTTTAGTTCTTTTGATATGAGTCCTCCTGCAGGCCTTTCTTACTGAATTTTAATTCAAGATCCTCTATCCCATAGTGTCCTTTTGTGTGAACAATGTACTCCATATTTCAGTTCACAGACGGAGAGGATCTTGTGGCCATTCAGTACTTCATGTTTTGATATTTTGCCTTGATATGGATTGCTTTTCTTCAAGGAGTTTTGACTTTTGATAGCTTTTTTTCTTTTCTGAATATATGACATGGGATCATTTATATGTGACATACTGTTTTTACTCCACTTTCTTTCCATGGGTCTTTTGCTGTCACCCCCTTGGATATTTAAGATGTGAAATGGATGGAGCCTCTAAATCGTATTCCAGACCTCTTTTACTTCTGAGTTATTAAGTAAGACTTCAACGAATGCTTTGCCAGTTAGGAACACTGCTACTAGAAGACATTCTATACTTTTAAAAGCACAATCTTTTGCTCAAGATCTCAGTTAATAAAGAACCCTGATGTTTCCATTGCAACCAAAAGTTTGCCTCTTTATTCAAAACCAAAAGAAAGGCTAGCAAAGCAATAAAGGAAAACAGCAGCAAATCAAATCATCAAAAGAAAAAGCATCCAATCATTAAAGAACACAAAACAATTTATTTATGTACAAAACAAAACAAAAGAAAATTATTTCCCACCCCTGAAAATCTTTAATCATGAGGAGTTAAAGGATGGGCTGAATAATAGAAATGAGTAATTTAACCATGATCTAGCTGTGCTGTTTTTGAAACTGAACCCATGTCTACTATTCTATAATCATTTCTTACAGCCTGAGGAAGTTGAAGGAGCTCAGGATGAGTGTCAGTCATATAACTGGCCTTTCTTGAAGTAAGATGTCTTAATTCTAGCTCAGTGAGATAATTTCCCAGGACAGACTCAACAGATTCATTTCCCTCTCCTAGCTTAGTGACATTGTGCTTCATATAGGGCTCTCTTAATATCTTAATCAAGTTTGGGCTGCCCTTCTGAGGCAACCACAAGTGCGACCAATCTGAAGCAAAGTAACCATTTATTCTTGCTGTCCAATCGTGGTTCAGGATCATTCCATAACCATCAGGTATGTCTGCTACTACGATGTCAATGTAGTGACATATCCTTTTATTTGCAGACAATCGAATCAGCACGTTCTCCATATCCCCTACTACTTTGACACTAGTTTTGTCAAGTTGAGTGACATCCCAAATAGTAGGTTTTAGCTGCCCATTAAGTTTTTTGCAAACTGCCAGAGGCATAACATTCATGGATGATCCAGAGTCCACCAAACAATTATGCACCTTATGATTCAAAATTTCAAGAGTCACTAGGAAAGGTGGAGCGCTGGTTTTCTTTGTCTTAATCAATTCGATCTTTTCTTCCATAGGTTGATATTTTGTAGGCATCTCCTCTTTAAGTTTGTCAGCTTTTCTTTCCTCATCATCTTCCACAGGTTTGGTAGGTTCAACAAGTGGCCCTATTTCCTGTTTTCCAGTAGCGGCTTCAGGTATGTCATCTTTAGCCTTCACATCAGCCTGCCTCTCGACTTTCTCTTGCAATTCTTTAACCTTTGAGAGCATTGCATTGTCCTTAATTGCTAGGTTTTTATCTTTTGTGGTTGTAGGCATATATTGAGACTTGAGAGTATTTTCTTCTGTGTTAAACAGCGAAAAACCGTTCCATGAGAATATTGTATCATCGTCTTGCTTCTCTATGGACTGTTCTTTTCCTTCTTCTTCATCACTGTCTTCAGTCAATTTGGAATTTAGCAACTTATTCATTACCAAAGATATTGAATTTAACCATTGAGGGCACTTCTTCACAGAGTGAGGTTGCTGGTGAAAAGTACAGAAATTATCCCCCCCTATTTTTGTTATATTTATTGAGGCTAAATTTGGGGGAGGAATTTTCCATTGGTTATTATCCTATTTTTTCGGATAGTGAGGTTTATAAGTTTTCTGAATGTCCCTTTCTTTCTCCAGATCTATTATCCGGTTGGAAAGCTTCTGCATCGTTTTCATCATACCCTCAAGATCATGTGAGTGCTCCTCTCTGGGTTTGGAAAACACTAAAGCTCTTATTTCTGTAGTTTTCTCTCTAGGTACATCAGGATAATCTTCTACACTTTCCTTCTCAGCTTCTACTCTTTTGGCCTCTTCATAAGTCTCTACCAATGTGGGTTTGGCTTTCATTTTGGCAAACATGGCCAACTCAGGCCCTAGGGAAAATGTATAATACTTGATTAAGACCTCGTCTGAGGGTCTGTCAGCTTCAGAGAAGTTCTTTAGGTACATTGAAAATCGTTGAGTGAAAATATGTACCTCTTCATTTTTTTTCTTTCTTAACCAACCAAGACCTTTCATTAATGAGGCATGAGTTCTTTGAGTGATGTATTTACTTCTGAAAACCTTCTTGAAGGTGTCCCAATTAAGAATCGAATTTGTAGGGAGACTGAAATACCAGGATGCTGCTGCTCCTTTCAAGGTGTGAGGGAAAAGTCTACAAACCACATCTTCATGCTCCCTAGCCCTTAGCCCTTCTAATGCTACATAAAAGCTTTGTATATGGTCGTCTACAGCAATTATTTCTTCGGGGTCAAACTTAGGCAACAAATTGCCAAAGGCCTGGGGCAGATTATGCAAAGGCGGTGTGAGGTTCAAAGGAGACCTTGCTCTCCATGCTGGTAATGGGTTGGGCTGATTTATATTGATTCCATCCATAGGCATAGCTACAAGAACAAGAGTCTGAGCAAAGAACAACGCAAGATGAGAACAGGATTTCTCGCTTCAAAGGTATAACCGAAACCTGTGAGTACTTGGGTTAGGTTACAAGATTCAAAACATTTGCTGGTAAGGTAGTCTTAGGAAAACAACTTTCCATGGCCAGCCATGCACTGGCGGCCCTCCTTCTAGCACCAATTCTATTGGGGCCTGGAAATTCGCAGGTGACAACAGTAAGGGATTCTCCCCAATCAACGTTCCCAACTAGCCCGTTGACTGTTTGGTATAGGAAATCCGTCCGGCTTGCGGTCTGGCTACCGTAGGTCAAGTAACAAAACAAAGGTTTTACCGGTTGCGTCCCAGTCCACTGAGTTTTTGTATTTTGACTTAATGTATGAAATGCAATGGCCTAATTAACAATGCAGGATGATGAGGATGCGGGGAGCATCACAATGTGATGCACAGGTTCTTACCTCTCGTCTTAGGCTCACACACATCTGCATCACATATGCAAGAATGAAACAAACTAACTCTCCATCTAACTAGCTATCTATCTACCTATCCCCAAGGAGCCAGAATATGATTTATTTATGAGTAATGTAGATTATTTATGCATTATAAACAAAAATTACAGATAGCTGATATTTTCCTCTACAATGCATGAAAGATTAAAGATATTTCAACAATCAGATAGCCAACTGTTTCATAAGTAGCATACATTACTCATAGTGGAAATATTCATGAAATAAACTGGAAAACATTCATACAAGAACATAGGTTCAATGAGTTAGAATGGTCTCACAGTTAACGGACATAAAGCTGAAAACGAAATAGTTCCTCTTCAACAAATCCATAGCACAACATTTGAATATTCCACTAAGATTTCTCCAATAGGCAAACTGTAATTTTCTATTGCAAAAGAAAATAGTTCTTCTTACAATATGTCTTCACCAGTCTTACTAGGAAAAAGCCCCTCTTTCTTCTAAGTCTTTTACATTTATACAAAAAGGGTCAGACTGTTGGGCTGCCCAAAGTGACCTTTGGGCTTCCCAACATCTCGTCTCCCAACGTTTTACTTTTATTAAATGCTTTTACAAAATAGTTACAAAATACAAAGGTGATTAATCCCTCACGAGGAGGGACCCGCTTGACTGTCCAGAAACTTCCTCCATGCTGCAGCCTCCTTAGCAATGCCTTCAAAGGTACAAGGTTCTAAAAAATGAATATTTATCTCAAATTTCTCAGCTTGTTTCTTGATAGCCTCGACCCTGGACGTACTCAAACGGAGCTGATATTCCAGAAGTAGTATACTGATAGCTAGGTGATCTACTTGGTTTCTCAAGATTAGATCATCCATGGCTCTGATATCCTACACCTTAGCATCTTCCTCCTAGAATCTCTTCTACAATAGCTCCACAAAGGCATCGTGATCTGGGAAAGCTTCAAGCCTCTCCTCTGCTTTTATTTGGCACCGGTTGAATGTATTGAGAAGTCTTCTGAAGAATTCAGTGCATAATCCCCTTGTCTTCTTTACTGCCTTCTTGAAGTCTTCAGCAGTATTTATAGCAAACTCCACTAGGTTATAGTCTCGTTTGAGGGCCTGCTGGTCTTTTGCCGGTAGCTCTGCTAGATTTTCCTCGTTGTTCTCCAACCTTGCCATTCGTACAGTCAGGACCTCTAGGACGTCCTGAGACCTATCCGCAAAGAAGGATGCAGTTTCCAGGATGTCTTCCAATCGGCCGTCGATCTGCAGAACTTTACACCTTTCTTTTTCAACAGTAGTCGGCAGCTACAGCATCTTAGTTTTCTGGGTCAATACATGCTACTTGAGAGGCTGAAGATCGACTTGATGTTCCCTGGCTACTTCCAAAGCAGTGGTCAAATAAGAGATCTACTCCTGATGCTCCTTTATCAGTTCTTGAGTGTGCATATCATTTGACTACAGGAGGATCTTCAGCTGGTCTTCTAGCTCCTCTACCTTTGTCAGTAGATGACCCTTCTCTGTCTTTAGATCTTGGCATTTTGTTTGCACTTGCTCAAGTCATTCTTGTGTAGTTTCCTGAGCCTGTCTCTCTTCATGTAGGGTCTGCAACTCAGCCTCAGCAGTCTTCATTTCCCTCTGTAAGTGTTCAAATTTCCGCTTCAACCTGTTGCTCTTTTCTCTCTCATGCCTCAGTGTATCTTTCAACTGAGCAGAGGATTTCTTGGACTGTTCTAAGTCCTTCATGATCTTGTCTACATTGTCCTCTGAGGCGTGAAGAAAGGCAGATCTGAATCTCAGGATGAATCTCGGATCTAGATCTGTCCCTAGCATAACAGCAATATCTGTTATCATTTTTCTAGGTAGACCTTCCGCCTCGACTTTCTTTTCTGTCCTCTTTATTATTTTTTTTGTAGCCCTATCATAATATACAGTGTTGAAATCTGGGATTTCCTTCCCTTTTTCCTGCACAAAAGGGACCAGCCTGAGCGTGGGAACCATGGGTATGCTGGTAGCAGGTACTTGAGGGGTCTGAACCTTGAGGTTCTCCACCTCCTGAGCCTACCCCACTGCTATTTCAGAAGCTGACTACTGTGTCAATTTTATCCTCTCAGCTTCTTGCCTTTGAAGCTCCTCATCTAGTTTTCTCTTTGCTTCCTCTGCTTTCTCGGCTGCTTCCTGAGCAGCTCTTCTTTCTTCTTCTGTATGAAGCCTTTCTGTAGCTTCTTTCTCCAACCTCTGGGCTTCTTCATTTCTCTTTTTGGATTCTTCTTCAGCCTTTTCCTGGTCATCCCCCTTCCCACCTTTGGTGGTGATCTTTTTCTTGAATCTTCTCATGAGCATTGTCATGTTTGGGGCATTTCTGAAGACAGATTCGTCTTTATCGAAATGGTGGGTATACTCGAAGTGCACCTTGTGCTATTTGCAATGCTCAATAACCTTGCCTTGGGTGTCATTTTTGCGGTAGGGCATCTCCCCAAAATGGAACTTCTCCAATTCCTCTATGAATTCAACAGCTTGTTTCACCTTGGTGAATTTGTAGCTTCCTAGCTTGAATGGCAAAGGAGGGTAGGTAGTCTTCTTGTGTTCGAACAGGAAACTACCTATTCCATCATTGAACACTTGTCTAACTACCTCCTTGTGGATTATGTAATCCATTGCATATTTGGGCAGCAGTGAAGGTGTTCTTGATCCTCCAAACATCCGGAAGTACATGCCATTTTCAGTTAAGAAATAATCCACATATTCACATATCACTTGCATGGCTTCTTACAACATACAGTCACACTGCTTCCGGAAAATGAGTGTGTACAGAGGCATAATGAAGTGCTCGCAGACCTCTCTGTAATGGCTATGGTACTGGTGATCCCACAATGGTCTGTAAGGGGCATAAACGGGCATCCTTTCCCTATCCCAAATGCACCTGAGACCGGGGAAAGCCTGATTGCACAATATGCAGTCTATTAATATCAAACTCATGTAAAACTCTAATCTTTTCTTGGACTCTCCCTCCAAGGCTGAGGTCACGCAACAAGAAAGACTACTAGACACCATGCTGGCCCAATTGAAGACTGTGCCTTGGGTTGCCACATGAAAGATAATTGGTATCCATTCAAATTTGAAGAGTCTGCCATGAGCTCTCCCAAAGATCCTATTCAGCATCAGAGCGATAAATATGTAGGGAGCCCTCAATATCGTTGTATCATACTCATTGGTTGGTCTGTGTCGATAATGCTTCCCCTGCAACATCATTCTCCTAAGAGTTTCCACCAGGTCCATTTTGATGCTTTTCAGCTAATCCTCTGACAAGAAAACCTGGGCTTATGGTAGGTGATAAGCCAACGCCACATATCCAGGGCTAAATGCAGCGTAGCCACGTCCTTCAACATTTCCCATGATCATTGTAGTGGTGTCTACTCGGGGCAGAATCCATCCAATTACCTCAGAGCATGGGAACAGCTCTAGTCTGGTGGCAACTTTCATGAGAGCAGATTTCTCTATGTTAGCATAGATGGATTCTTCTTCGAGGCCCATGTCGGGGACCTCCCTGCGGGAAATCAATCTATATACTTCAACCCATTTGTACTCAGGCTCCACACCAGAAACACATTGAGTGTCTTCATATATGTACTTGGTCTTTGTGGCCTCTTCTACTTCTGGTCCTTCTTCGACCATAGGGGCCTTCTTCTTCTGCCTCTTGGACATGGTGGATTCGAATTATTCCTGCCATATATAACATTGTACCATTGATAAATTCAAGTTGCATAAATTCACAAGACACTATGCAGCATTTTATTCTCTCTATGTGTATCATGACAGTAACTAGTCCATGAAGCTAGGATATAAGCTTGCATAACCTGACTAACAGGACTATTACAACCAAATGCACACTATCTTAGCATGATACAAAACAATGCTGTATTTAAATCATTCCATCAACCATCTTCTAGACTGCAATAAAACTATATCTATATGCAATGTGCCATTTTCATGTGTTTAATGTGATAGCAAGCAGTGAAGCAAATGCATGCATGTACAGCCTAAAAATACCCTAACCATCAGGACCATTAAAATGCACTGTGCAGTGTTCAACCATTTAGTCTACGTATATCAACAAAAGAGATAATTGGTAGTAGTTATATGCAGTATGCTTGTGAGAGACTCCTGTGTTTTATAATAACAAACATTTTAACAGTGAATAGCCTAGCCGGACTAGAATCAACAAGGACTCATACAGTTCGTGGGAGAAAAATTACATTAAGCCGACTACACATTTTATTCTCTGCGGGTATTATTGTCATTCTACTGCACATGACGCTTCCATCCAAACCACTACCCACGCTGTTTTCAGTTAACGAACTACAAAAGTGGCATAAAATTCCTTCTAACTAACTTAGGGTTTCTAACAACTGAGCCCAAATGGACTGGGCGGAACGGCGTGAGCAACACAGGCTAGGGTTCGAGAAAATGGGCAATACGAACCTCGAACGAAAAGAGGAACTACCAAAAACCAAAGAGAAAACACAATTAAACCTCCCACTATACTTCATTATCACACCCAGGGCGGCTTGGTGCAGGCGGCGTAATGGTCGCCTGCACCAAACCCCCACCCACCATGCGCAAGGTTGCGCACCAATAGGCGCGGGTGAAAAAATGCTCCATGGGTAAAAAATGCCAGTGCTAGAAGTCAAAATAACCCCCCCCCCTCTTATTATATATGCACACACCTAACGGGGCGAAGAAACCCCCGTAACTAAGACTAACCGCATCAATTCTTAACACATGCTTCAAAAGGAACGGGAGAAGGTAAATAAACCTACCTGGCACTGACGTATCTGGTGCGGAGAGGTCTAGCAAGTCTCGTGGTTGAGACACCTATACTGAGGGTACCGCAAGTGATGAACCGGGCGATAGCATGACAACGATGGGTGCAGCAGTTAAAAAAAATGATAGAATGATACCTTACCTCCCCGTGAATATATAGATATGGCCCACACGTGAGAAACGTAACGGATTGGATGGGAAATAACTCTGGATAGGGAGGAAAAGCGCTGCTCCTTCCACAACGGCGAAAAGCCATAGCCTAAAACCCCCCGCAATGATAGGCAAGGCCCACCAAAAAATAATGGCCGGACGTCAGAGTCCTTTTGGGTCGGACGCCAAAAGCTTAAACTCTTCCGCAATGACGGACACTCATAACATAAACATCATTCGTAAAACTCAAGTCAGAAACCAAATGACTATACGTTGCAAGCCTAACGCTTTTCCCATCCGCCACGTCGGGACCTGAAAACTCAACCCCGTCCACAACGGCGGAGAGAGCGATGATAAAAGGCTCCGATACAAAGCCAAAAGACAACCAAAACACATAAATCGAAAAGAAAGTGAAACCCATCCGTAACGGCGGAAACCAAATGCAAAATTCATCCGCAACGGTGGATAAGGAAAAAAACCACGCCTTCCAATGTAAAGCCAAAAGTCATCTGCAATGGCGGCAGGACAGTCAATTAAACAAATTTCCGATTTAGAGTGGCTTCAAAGGTATTCAAAAATAACGATAAGGCTTGAAAAAAAAGGGAAAATTTCCAGCGTTAGAGGGAGATGCAAACAGGTGGTAAAGCAATTCAGCATGAGAAACTCTTTCTGAAAGTTCCCTGACCAAATCAAAGCATAAAATCAAGCTAACCAAAGCAAAAGGAGGGTCCTAATTTTTTTTGGAATTTTGGGAAATTGTTGCAGCTGCAACACATGGTTAACTGTAAACAAACTATAAAAAGACACATAAAACTCATGTAAATACATTTTCCATATGAGATGCATAAACACGAAAAGTAGAAGTCTGTATATATAAACATGTTTTACAAAAAATAGGTCACGAGACCTTATCTGAATCGCTCAGGCTTTCAGGAAAAAATCATCATACAAAAATCTTGAAGCTATCTATCAGCTTTCAGTAAATACATCATGTAGCCTATCATTTAGTGATGCTCGTGGTAACACATGACTGCCTGGGCTACTCGATGTAGCAGTCTACTGAAATGACCTGGTACTCCCGTAGTGGGCCTCTAGTACCTCAGTGGGAGGTCATCAATCGAGGCATCTAGGATGTATAGAGTTAACCTCTCAAGGTTCTCCTCAAGCTCCCTTATCACATCATCACCCTATGGTGCAAAACGAGCTCTGGCTTGCCTATCTAGTGGGGAGGATCCCCCAGGTCGTGCTACTCTGACATCTACATGAAAACATTTAAGTCTCGTTACTACACATAAAAAATATAAAACATCAAAACATAAAATCACAATTTCCATTTTAGGGTTTTTGTTTCTTATTGATATCACCCCATTGTCTAGTAGGTGGAAGCGGTAGATCAGGGTCACCACTGAAGTCAGTGCTCGCGTATGCATAGTCCTCAACCATGAGGAGTTGATCTCTTAGCGATTGGAAAAATAGGTCTCCGAACTTCATCTTGCCTCTACCCACTCCTATGCGGGCCATGATTTGGACCCACCTTAGCATGCAAGGGTCTCTCGCCCTCAACTCTGTAAAAACCACCCGGGGTCTCAGCTGGGGGACCCGCTAAAAAAAGAAACACTCTAAAATGTATCCAAAACCAAACTGTTTTAGCTCCCCCTCCTGACACTTGGTCAACTGATCCTTGAAAACCGGTAATAGAGCCTCCTCCTAGTTGAAGACTATGGGCGCCATGGCCTCTATAGCGTAGAGCATATGCGCTCTAGATTCTTGATGTACCCCTTGGCTCCCCGCCACTCTCTGCATGGTAAATAAAACTATGTGAAGTGAGGCATCCACCACTGCTTTTATGGGAATTTTATTCCCCGATGTTCTGGTCCCAAGAATACAATGGCAATTTATCAACTCCTGGGTAGTGATGTCCCCTCCATGGGAACCAGTCAAAGAGATGAGAGCACCCTGCCTCAATAGGCCTGTCAGGAAGTAGATATACTCTACTTCAATTGTCAATACATGAGAACCCACCTCAAAATACTGTTGCTCCGGATTCCACATACAAAGAATATGCTCTAATAAGCGCTCGTGTGACACCATGCTGGGTGTGCGAAATTTTTTTAGAAGACTACGGTCTCTCAACGCGGCTATACAACCCGCATTCATGGTTTTAGGTCTCTCTCAAATAGCCCAAAACACCCCCAAAAATAAAAAATGAAAGCATAAAATGAAAGATGAAGGTTCAAGCTTTTACCTAGAACTGACGGTACGTAAATCCGACGGTAGATGCTTTTGGAATCACCAGCAAAAAATATGACCAAGAAACTGCTCCAAAGGTTCTCCACTATTGGTAAATGGTACCAATAGTAAAATGTTTTGTTTTTTACTATTTACGTAACTTTTATAAGCTTTCTAGGGTTTTGCATGTCATAGTTTTTAAAATATATCCGTCATGATCCTTTAATGTCGTTTATTGGAGAGTTTAACTGTTGTTTTTTAAGTCGTTGCAGGATCAAGAGCAGTAGCAGTAAAATTTTTGGGAGTTTTTTTTTACTTTTTCGTACTACCATGAAATGGAAAAAGTCTTTGAGAATTTATTGCAACAATTTGGTCATGCTCTCCAAAGTTAGCACCAAAGGTCTAAGTCCTTTTCTGATTCTTTTCATACTCGTAAAATATCTCATCATGAAAAGAGACTTAGTGGATTCTTCTTTAAACTCTTTTTGGGCTCCTTAAATACGAAAATATTGTCGAGTGATCTTGTATTCTTCACGCTCGTTAAAGCACTTGACGAGTCGTTCATCTGACGGTAGGTTATCACTTTTTCGGTTCAAATGAACTATTTACGAAAAAGGACCCTGTGGATTCTTCTTCCATGGTCGTTCAAACTCTCTAAACATGAATGATACCGAGTTAACTTTCATTGGACTCATTAAATTAAACATTGAGAGACCCTATTTTGGGAATGATCCGCTCCTCTCTCAGGTTCATAAAACATATGAGTTTGGACTTGTCCTCAGATGAGCTATAACGAGTGTTTGTTACCCTCTTTGAACTCGTAAAAACAAAAAGAGGCACTCATCAACTATGATGGGGAAATTAAGGGAAGGGAATCATTTTACAAATAAATGGTAGTTTTTCGTTACCTTTGAACATGGCACTTGTATGCATATCATTTAAGTCCATTAGGTATTCAGTTGATTTCCATGACGATCCACTTTCATGAGTCATGTCACTCCTTTGAGTCTTTCAAGAGAATGCATTTTCCACCGTCGCACTGTGTGTTTTTCTGGTCTAGTCATGCTACCAAGTCTTTTGTTGTCCCGCCCGATGTTCAAAGGGAAGTTGAAAAAGTTTACATCTACAATCAAAACAGTATCTGTGTCAGTACTTTTGAGTCAGTCTTATGGTTACCTCAGTCACATCATTCCAGAACTTTGTTCCATGTTTTTTGTCGTCAATGTGGGATTCATCATGGCCCTCCTTCGACGAGACTATTCCTGCCGACATCAGCTCATCATCTAGGAAACAATCTTAGAAACAAACTTAGTACCTTGAGATCTGTATGCCTCAATGAAAAATTATCTCACTCTCAACATAGGTTCACATCCTTGACCTTTGAGCGATAGAATTGACTGGGTGTTCGACATCAAGACATCCATTCACACTCAGGATATTGTACTAGGGTACCTTGGGAATCATTGACATCAATGGTGATTTTCATCGCACTTGTTAATGGTTCACATCATTGGCCAGTAATCAAGTGGTTTCTACCATGTTTGACTTCAAAACATTGTAATCACATGGATAGAATCATACTTTGTGGAAGATGAGACAAAGACCCTAAGTACTTATTTAGCACTCATTGCTTTCCCCAGGTTGCGATGGATTTTTGTATATCAAGCATGGATCCACATTTGTATGGTCATGGCTATGCTCAAATTTGTGTCTGTATGACATAGATCTATATTTTATTTTTGGTGGCTATGTCCAAGTTTGAGTCCTCTATCACATGGATCTATGATTTATTCTTGTAGCCATGGTTGTTTATTCCTCTCATGGATCTGCCTTTTATTGGTTTGCAGCCATGAGTTGGTTACATTTTTCTATGATTCAAAAAGTATTGATGTATTGCATATGCCTACTCTACAACACTCTCCGACCAAGCTGACTCTCACCTCGAAGTGACAACTTGTTCTCTCAAATATCTTGCTTACCGTATCCCTCTAAGACTCATGCTTTGGGGGGCATTCTATTATACCCAAATCCTGTCACCAACATGTAATGAGATCCTTAACACCTATGTTTTCCCTAAATCCCAAACTTGGAGTGGAAACTTGCTATGGATGTCAATTCTACATGAAAAAACCTAGCACCATGCTTTCCCTTTTAGCTGATGAGTGGTACCTTGTTCATCACCTCCTGAATCTTATTATAGAAAAGTGGTACCACCACTTATATTCTTTGTTCTCGAAGTAGTTCTTACCCTTCACCATTCTGTCATAAAGTAACATCAGCGGTACTCTTGGTAAAATGGTAAAAAAAGAGGATTCTCGAGGCTTATAGAACATGAGCCTCATGTCCTCCCTTATCCCTATCAATCTGGGTTGGTTGGAGTCGAGATCCCTCTTGGTAGGATCCTATGGCCACCTCAACCACAATTATCTCAACTATCCCTATCCATTGAGCCCTATAAATACAAACTCATATCCATAGTTGAGAGAGAGAACTGAATGGTAATGTTATGCTATTGAATTTACTATCTAGTCCAATCCATTAGAGAGCACAAGAGAGCAAGTTGGAGCTATCGGGGATGAGGTGTTTGTCTTGTGGAGGATTTTGTCAACACTAAGGCAATGGCTGTAAGCTTCTTCATTCATTTCTTAATGCAAAGCTGATTTTCGTCCCACATATCTGTTGTATTTATCTTGCATATATATGTTACTGAATTCCTTAGTCACTAGTATGGGTGTGTGAATAATGTTCTGGTAGCTTTGATGTTCTTGTTTGTTTGACATGTTCTATAGGTACAAAGGTTCATCATCAAAGCATTATTCCAGGTGTTTACAACATTCAGGGAAGGTCTTGATCCTTTTTCGTTCACTCATTTGTTATGGATCTGAACCATTTAGATTAGAGGAACAACTTCTGTCTACAAAAGGTGTAATATTCCTAAAAACACCTGTCTGAATTGTCTTTCCTTCACAAATCCTGTCCCAAAATTCATTGTATATAAAGGTTGAATTGATATTTCTGAACCATTCTGGATATGTGTCATTGCCAGTGAGGACAACACCAACAATAGATGCCAAAGGGTGCATCTTCACTCTAGAACCTGCAACTTACAAAATATTTAAAAGGATATGGGATGCACTTAAAATTTACAAAGGACAATTACACAATTTTGTAGCCTATTACAAATAATTTTGTAGCCAATTTACAATTAAATTTTGTAGTTGATTATTGTTTATAGTAGAAAGATATTACATAAGAATTACATTTCAAATACAATGATATATCAATAACTTGCAGCATGCTTCTTTTGTATTAGCACAACTTGGTTTATTCACTAGCATGTCATCTCTTTGATGAAGTCGAAACACTCTACAAGGACATGAAATCTTGAATAATACACAAAGGAGGAAGTCAAGCCTGAACTTACAAAATAAGCAATTTAGTCTTCAATGGAAAAGCATCAACGTTGCAACAATTATTCAAAATACTTATTACGATGGTAACAATCTCCTCATGTAGTGAGGCCTTGAATTCAATTAGCAACCATCAACAAGG
Organism: Pseudotsuga menziesii; assembly: GCA_001517045.1. Classification (NCBI taxonomy): domain Eukaryota; kingdom Viridiplantae; phylum Streptophyta; class Pinopsida; order Pinales; family Pinaceae; genus Pseudotsuga; species Pseudotsuga menziesii. The sequence continues at coordinate 32,487 of LPNX010107960.1, forward strand.
AATAAATAATCAAATACACAACGATCATAGATCATATAGAAGCCACATCATCCTTTAAGGAATCTGATTATGCCTTCCTTTGAGGTATTATGTCTTCCTATGATGGACTCCCACAGATTAGGTTTCCAACAAATATAAAGACACCTTTTCATATTGTTGATGATGTTCCCACTATTTTTCCCATTGGGGGCATGGTTTCTCATAGAAATGGATTTTATTTTGGTGGTATAAAAATGCCATCATCCATAGACCTTGAACACCAGACAACCCATAGGTACAAAAAAGAAAAAGAGGAAAAAGAGTAACAGTTATCGGGAAGGCGCTCTGGAAATGGATGATAATAATTATAAATGATGCTATTGCAAGAAGGAAAAGAAGAAAGAGAAATTCCCTTGCAAGTTTAGAAAGGAACATTACCTTACCCATTTGTGCCTAAGTTGGAAGCGGTTGTGAAATGGTTAGTAGGTGGGGCTAGTCAACAACACAACTTGTTATTTTTCAAACCACATTTCTTACACAATAGCAACAATTGGTTATTCTTAAACAACTTGTTATTTTTCAAACCACATTTCTTACACAATAGAAACAATTGCTTATTCTTAAAGCTAGATATCCAAGAAGGAAAAATCACAACCCTCCCCACAAGGAGGAAATACCATGAATGTGAACATCTAGATGTGTATCTAATATGTGCAAATTAGTCATATAGTTACAAGCCTTCCAATAGTGGGCCTTCTAAGAAGTAATAGTCTACCTCTTATTTAGACAACTAGTTGCATACACCTAAGACATCGAATGATACTATGCATATTCTCTTGAAAGGAAACATAAGGAGAACTGAGTCAGATAGAATTATAGAATTGTGAAATATTTGTCCCAAGACCTATGCAACATGATCACATTGTAAGTTCTTTAGAGTTGTCTATTACGGAGAAAAATTCCTATGGCTTGGGGTACCACAACAGACAGAGTAACCGCAGAAATCAATCCTTTCCTATATGCAAGAGAAACCAAACATCTAACACTAAAGGATCTAGATACATACCTTATTCCAGATGGTTGATGTAGATACCCTTTGATCTTTTCCACTCTAGCTTGTATAAGTAATTTGCTCTCTCAACATTCAGCAAACAAGACAAGCATGCTATATATAATTGTGTTAGACCTACTCTAGCATATACAATCAATAACATATAAGCATTTAAAAGAATTCATGGATTCAATACTCATTTAAATACACATTATTGGACAGGAAAAGATATTTCTATTAATATAAAACAGAGATTACAATAGTGACAACCTCTGTCGGCCCGTCTACGAATCAAAGAAATTGAGTCCTCCACCTGGGCCTCCACCACTTCAATCCTCTAGCTCTCAATAGCAAGCTCATAAGCAAAGGAAAGCTTGGGAAGAACACAAAGTGATCCAAGGGACAAAGGGATGCAGAGTCAAGTATAAGCTCTGGCAACAATGGACTATAGTTTTCTTGCTCTTCAATTCCTCTCCCTTCAATGTATCCAAAGGGTTCCTTATATAGTGCTTCAATGGGGTAATGGAAGGTCAAATATGAGCGATATCAAGGAATATGGAAGGCCAAGAGACAAGTGATTAGGATCCACATCAAGGAAAACTCCAAAATTATTTGGCCTTTTACACACATCCCGATGTATGCGGGTTTAAGGGTCAAAACCACGTATATACGCGAGAATGGGTTTAAAAGTCGCATATATCAAATAAGATATGTTTTTAGGGATGATATTGGAAACATCAAAGGTACAAAGATGGTCCATGGGGTCTAAAGAGTCTGCAGAGGGATAGGGAAGGCCATAAAGGTGTGATCTACCATGTGTGGTCAAATTTGCTGTAACAGATGCTCCCTAATGTGTGAGGTCAGAGGGGTTATATGATGGCTGAAATAAATTATAAGTCCATCCCAGAAGTGGAATGATGAAGAACCAGGTGGAAGAACCAGCCATCCAATAGTACAATGAAATGATGAAACTCTGCACATAACTGCAAGTAGATATAGCAGTCCCAGATACATAAGAGTACAATGGCCATGAATAGGCATGATACAAAATATGACATGTGTGGTCATTGCCACGTACAATATAGATAGATCAGACTCTCCATGATGAATATATACAATGGATCATGATCTCCATGAAGGCCAAAGATATATAATGGATCAAGATCTCCATAATGGCTGGAAACATCTGACATATACTAGAATCAAGTCACAAGAGTTGAAATCTCATGAACACTGGCACGATAAAGAAGATAGAATATATGAAATGCCACCAATATGGAAGGTCTTCTACACAATCCACTACGAGTACATGTCCTACTATGAGAATAGAGGTGTCGAGGTCGAACATAGTAGTCCATCGTCTGATTATCGATCATTGATGTATACCGTTAACAGATGCGAGATCACCCACCGATAATGAAAATGGGAATCAAGGTACTAGAGTGCAAACTAACAAGTGTGAATAAATGTGTTGAGGTCGAACACTTGAAAGGATCCATTGATCAGGGGACATTGATGTATTCCCAAAAACTATCGATGGCAAGAGAACCTGCCACTGATGACTGCAAGTCTAAAGGCACTCAAAAATGACTCTAGATTCCTATCCCAGAATAAATGATCTGAATTCGATGGGATGAAATCTGCTGGAAGGAGGGAATTAAGGCATCCCCCATCACCCAACATGAGGTACTCAACAAATTTGTATAATATGGAAGGACTCGATCATAAAGTGCATGAACCAGTATCAGTACCAGGAATGGACGACATGCAAAGTCAAGATAACTGAGGAATGGCCGACTTAGGTTTCAACTTCCTTCGAACAAGAGCATAAAGGAAAATGGTGACTGAATGTAGGCAGCATGGACTCGATATACAAAACTGGGACATCTCTGCGACACAGGAGGCATCGATAGAGGCTCCATAGGGACTGGAAGCTTAACCAGTGAGTGGAGATAAACTCAGAGAAATGAGTACAACTCCTAAAGTCAAACTATTAACCCAACCAATGAATGTGATATACAGTGCTCTATTTGAAGGCGACATGACTTGATTGATGCCAAAGATAACATCTTTTCTTGTCCAGTTTTTTGGTTTTTTGATTTTTTTTTTTTGGACTTTTTCAAATATTTTGAAAATCTTGAAAAATAATAAAAGTGCTTTATAGTTACAGACTAGGAGGAGACGAGTGTTAATGGGAAAACAGACTAGTTCCAAGTAGCAGAACATACCTATGCTCAATGCAAGGACACATGTGTAGGATAACGACACTCAGGGGAAAGTCCCCTCCAGGTAAAAATGGGGAATCAAGCTACAAAATATATATAAAATGACTTTGCATGGCTAGACATGAGACAAACTCGGGCTATATGGCTAATAATCAAAGTCAGGGAAGCTGACATAAGGCTCAATAAGGCAGGAAAAACTCATGATAATGCAATTACAACTTGACATAAGGGAGTCTTGGGGGAAGAATGCCAACAAAAATATTCAGAGGAGTATGAGGCTCTTGCGCAAATACATGGCGATACCATACAAAGTAATCCCACACCTTAAAGGGAAAAAATGTCGACATGGGCACCAACTGCAATAAAAAAGCTAACTAGGGCACCCATGTATGGTCAAGATCTACCATTCACATCATGTCACTTCTAAAACAGTAAGAAGGTTCTGTGACAAGATAGAATGGGTTCGTACCTAAGGTTATCATGAAACGATCATAAGGTCATGCAAAATGCAAACAGATATGACATCTAACCTATATGCCAGTTTAGACATAATACCTGAAATTGGCATGAACGGGTCAAAATAACGGTCGAAATGGTGCTCAACCAGTCTCCTACATCATTAGATTAGTTCAAAATGATACAAAATGGTCAGAAACGGTCCAAAACTATATAAAGAGGGTAAATTTTTTTAAAATTTTCAATTTTTTTTATAAATAGTAAACAATTCAAAAATTACATATCATTTGAAACTTTTTACCCATTTAAGCTCAGAACTTCAAACGTGAATTCCAAGAGCTTCATCTGGCGAAATTCGACACCGCTTGTTCTAGGTAACTCCTCATGTCCTCCTCTTCCATTTTCATGTAAATTTATCAATTTCCATGGTTAATATTTTAGTTTTAGGCCAGTGTAGATTATTCTTCTCGGCCCATGTGGAAATCAAGGTTTTTTCCGCGTATAGGGTTGGCTATGCGTCGAAAACCCACCCAAATCCGCATACATACGCGGTTGTTTTGACATGATTTTTAGATGAAATAATGACCAAAAAATATTTTTAATGTGCAGGATGGTCCTAGAATGGAGGGAGAGGGAACATGAAGAGGTAGAAGAGGCTGTACGAGGTGATTTAATGGCTCAACAAGATCTTCATGCATGTGGGCTATACAAGCTTTGGTGTCTTGGAAGCCTAAGGGCCAAACCAAGACTACTGTAGATGCTAGTAGACTACTAGGATCCTGACTCAGAGTCTTTCCATATGGACAAGATTTCCCTCACTATAGAGGTGGAGGACATATATTTCATTACAGGATTGTACCGACGAGGAGAGGTGGTGAACCTATGCTCTCGCAGGCCCGGAGGTGGCCTCACCATTGATGAGTATATTACAATATACTATTTTCCAGACATGGAGAAGGTTTGGAGTCAGATCCCGACAAACTCCATCCAGGCACTAGGCCTGAAGGCCATACTATCGGCACTCGATGGGATAGTAGGGCTAGCCTCACTCCACCAGACCTCGCAACCATCGTTGTTCTATGCAGTGGAGTGCATGAGACCCACAGTTTATGATTGGAGTACTGTGCTATTGAGTAACATGAAGCAGCAGATCAGTGGCTGCAAGATGGGAAGGGTATGAAACTTTGGTTTCAGAAGTATACTGAGCACGTTCTTCTTCAAGCGTGTTCTGGGGCTCAGCCATAGAGTTGATGTTCCTCATTACAAGGTTCAAGATCTATCCCAACGATGTTGGGTAGATTCTATGCGCAGACTGGGCGGAGGTAGGGTGCCCAACCCCTACCCAGCTGACTTTTTTCCATGGTGGCGATGGCAGATTATTGCCATCGATGATTACCCTTATGTAGGGATAGATTTTTGGGGAGATCCCGACATGCCCCTACCACTCGGATCATCATATGGTGACATTGGTAACAAATTCCAACCCTCTTTTTAAGTTTTTTGAATTATTAATTTTTTTTGTGTGTTTTGATATATAGACTCAAAAGACATGTTTTTGCGTGACGAAACATAGTGATAATTTGTCATATGTATGCATATGTTGGACCACGACGGCCTGACGGCTTCCCTCGTCATAGATGGAGGGGAAGAGGAGATGATATCATGGGTGTGGATGCAGAGCGGACTCTCCAAAGCATCCACACAAACTTTGTATGACTGACACATAGAGTACCCATGGCGCAAGTCGAGGATTTTCCTGAGGCCATGCAATGTCAGGTGGTTAGGGTACCATGAGCATGGGTTCGGTTATTCCAATGACTAGCTAGAGCCATGGTGTGCTACCATGAATAGATCCCCCCTCCTCCTCCATAGGCTTAGAGACCTGAGAGTGATTCATTTTTGTACTACCATGTATTATATTTTGGTGGCTCGGAAGCCCCATTTTTATATTATGACACTTATGTATTATGATGTCACATTTTGGATTTTTAATGAAATTTTTTTATGATGATCGATTTTATTTATTTACATGTGTGTAAAAATGTATGTTTGTGATGTGCTTATGGTCTATGAGACAAATGCCAATCTAACACATAGTTAGCATATGAGTTAGCAACTTGATTATAAATTCTTGAAACATGTATGTATGTTATGTTGTCAAATTACCGTTCTAATAATCTCACACATAAGAATCTTTGTAATAATGTCAGATTCCTAACATGATACAAGCCATTAAGCTGTGACACTACTAACTGCAAATCAAGATGTACCTCAAGAGAGAGAACACCATGTGAAATGGAATCCTGTAATAACTCGATAATGGCACTATACTCAGCAACATTGTTCAAAGAAGGATGTAAACATACGCCTCCTAGAGACAATACCTGACCCGTAGGAGTCTAAATCACCCAAGCAGCAGAGGCTAAGTGTTGAGTGTGGCGGCTAGCACCATCAGCGGATCTTATGTAAATGGAAGACTCCATCGACATCTTCCATAAGAAATGAAAGCTAATCAACAAACCCGATCACCATAAGAAAACCTAACTATGGAAAAACTATACAATAATATACAATAATCAGCCCTGGCTGAAGATCATGCATAGTATTTTTTAAGATAGAGCCCATTTCTACGCTCAGCCAAGGCTATCCCTTCATAATCTACCAGCTCATAGGTGCCCCTCTTTAACACACGTTTGACTATGTAAGGGCCATGCCACATGGGATTAGACTTCCCTGCCCCCAAGGTTTCTTTAGCTTGATCCCATAAAAGGACCAAATCTCCTTCACTAAACCTCCTTGGACGGACAAACTTATCATACTGGACCTTAACGCGAATTTTCTTCACCTATAGAGCCACTAAAGCATCTCGGCGCTACTCATCAAGCTGCTCTAAGTGGACCAAACGTTCCTTCAATGCGGAAGTGTCTGGTAAAATATCTATAGTTAGTTTCAATGAAGGGATTTCTCATTCAACCGGAAATACAAAATCCACTCAATGTACGAGCTGATATGGAGAAAAATCGGTGGCAGTCTTAACTACGGTCCTAAATGCCCAAAAAGTAGGATATAACATGATATGTCAATCTGTTTTGCTTTGTGCGATGGCTCGTTGGAGAATGGACTTAAGTGATTTGTTGACTGATTCAACCTGTCCATTCACCTGAGGGTATTAAGAATAGGAGTGCTCCTTCTTATACCCTAACTTCAAGGCCAACTCTTCCATCATTCGATTTTGAAAGTGCCTACCATGGTCAGTGACAAGCTCCTTTGAAATACCGAACCAAGAAATAATCTGGTTGAATACGAAATGCGCGGCCATCTCACCGTCGGATTTAATTGTGGGCATAGCCTCAGCCCATTTTGTGAAATAATCAACAACCACTATAATATGATGATGCTCCCCAACCACAGCTGGGTTGTAATTGATGAAGTTAAGAACCCCACTTGGTTAAGGGACCGGCGGTGATAATCGGATGAAACGGGACAGGATGTGAGTGCATATTGCGTGAAAACACCTGGCAAGGGTGACACTTCTTGACTGCATTAACACAATCTTTAAACATCGACAACCAAAAATATCCTGCTCTCAATATTTTTTGGGCTATAGAAAGGCCAGATAAATGACCGCCACATGCCCCTCTGTGGCAATCATTCAACACAACCTTAGCCTCCTCATGAGTTAAACAACGACATAAAATGGAATCTACCCCACTACAGTACAAAGTGTTATGCACTATAAGGTAGTTCTTAGATACGTGACGTAATCATCATCGCTCATCCCATGAGAGGACCTTCAATGTTTGTAAATATACGATAATATCCCCATACCATGGATCCAAAGTTGAGATAAGGAAGATATGCTCACCAACAAACGTATCCTCATAAACTTCCTCCTCCTCCTCCCTTGGGAAATCAAAAATGAGCTCTGCAAAAATTAACGATTTCTTCGATTTCGCCGAAACAAATTTGAGATCAAATTATTGAAAAATAACAATCCATTTATTATACTTTCCCCCGATCATCCTTCTAGTGAGGACGAACTGAAATGGACTGACATGAGCTACCACAAGGGTCTGGCGAAGGAGAATGTAGTGCCTCAATCTCTTAACCGCATGAACGGTAGCTAAGGAAAGTTTCTCCACGTGGGAATAACGGATTTCTGCATCTATAAGGTTTCAGCTCAAATAGTATATGACATGCTCATAGAGCTCCTCATCCTCCTGAACCAAAACCATACCAATCGTCTCCATGGACGCGACCACGTAAATAAAAAATTCATGGCTATAGTCGGGTGGACTAAGCATGGGGGCCGATGCTAAGGCTCGCTTAAGAGCATCAAAGGATTCATGGGCTCGCTCATCCCAGCAAAATGTAGTGTCCTTCTTCAAAAGACGCATAAAGCCTTTAGTCAAATTGGCAAAGTTAACCATGAATCTCCGTAAGAAGTTTTCCATGCTTTGCAAACATTGAAGATGTCTAATATTTCTCGGGGGAGACAATTGAAGTATTGCCTCAACCTTTAAGGGATCGACTCTTATACCCTCCTTGTAAACAATGAATCCTAGCAAGCGACCTGAATTCATGCAAAAGATGCACTTATGAGGATTTAACCTAACCTGGTAGTGACGACATCTTTCAAGTACTAATCTCAAATGGTAGGAATGATGCACTCTCAACCAAGAGTGAGTAGCTAAGTCATCCAAAAATAATTCAATAATTGATTTGAGATCGTGGAAAATCAAGATCATATCCCGCTAAAATGTGGATCCGGCAATTTTAAGACCGAAAGGCATATTTTGATATGAAAACGTACCTCAAGGAGAAATAAATGCAGTTTTGTATTGATCCTTGGGTTTAATTTGAATCTAATTATATCCAGAAAATTCGTCCATGAAGGAAAATACCTCGCTTCCCGCATACTCATCCAAAATCTGGTCAATAAATGGTGTGGGAAAATTATCCTTAGGACATGCATGATTTAAATCATGGAAATTAGTACATATACGGATTGCTCCCTATTTCTTATGAACCAGAATGAGGTTTGAAACCCACTCCATCAAGGGAATGGGATAGATAAAGCCAACTTTTAACAACTTTTCTATCTCAGCCTTAATCGCGGGTTCTTTTCTAGGATTCACCGCACGCAAACGTTGTTGAACAGGTTTGGCATTGGGATAAGTATTAATTTTATGTTCAAGAATGCGAGGGTCGATACCTGGAATTTCCTCATTTGACCTAACAAATACATCACGAAATTATTTGAATAGTTGGGTATACTCTTGAATTTCAGCATGGGAACATTCTACCCCAATATAGGCATTCTCAATCTTGCCAGGATTGCAAGATATATTGATAGGAATCGTAGGTGATATGTTTGCCATGTTCCCACCAGCCATCTGATTAGGAGAGATTAATGGAACCATGAGACTACCAATCTTCTCACTAAGAATCTCCCTAAAGTCCTCATGCTCCAAATGGTCAAGCTCAGAAATAAAATAAGATCTGTGATGTAACTCTTCCCATGGTGGCTCAACTCCAGACATAGCCTCAATAATAGCTTCATCTGACGGAAAAACACTATTAAGGAAATCATGAGCATGAGAGGACTCAACTACCCATACAGGAAGCACATAAGGGTCCTCCTCCTTTGTCCGTGAAGAGGAAGGACTGGGCTCTACAACACAATCAAGATTTGCTTGATATGTAATCATAGCTGCAGGAAACGGCACGTCCATTTCGATAGGTCCATTCAAAAGATTCAGTGTAGGAAGAATCCAAGGATATTCCATATGGGAAGTGCGAAAAGACACTAAATTCAATGAAGATGAAGCCCCATCAAAAATATATCCAATCATAAGGACGGGTGTAGGACAACTAAATGTCCCCATAAGGGATGGATACATACCTACACCCACACTCCCTGTTGCTAGCTGAGAGTGGTCGATAATCGGGATCGAAGCTCTCAATGATGCACTAACACTCGGATTTTTGAATGATGTTTGATCAATTGTAACAATATTCCCATTAAATGGAAAGCATACAACTCGAAATAAAGAAGATGATACAGCTTGCATACTATACATCCAATTTCGACCTAGTAAAAGATTGTAATCAAGGGGTGCATCAACCACCTCGACCTTGATCGCGACGGTCTTCCCTCCCAAATGGACCTTAAGAGAAGGAAGAATTATGTGTGACTAAAATGATCTACCATTGAAAGCAGTCAACATGGTAGAAAATTTAGACAACTTGGGAGAACCCAAACCCTTCCAACATGAAAAAGACATCACAGAAGCAGCAATGCCTTCATCAATCACAGTGCATTTGACGGTCATTTTAAGACATTCCACATGAATCAAAAGAGACACGTAGTAAGGCAAGCGAGGCTGTAGTCCCATGGTTTCAAATTTGATGACGGAAGAAGAGTTATCATAACTCACTCTGAGAGTAGAAAGCAAAGCTTTCTTTTGCGACGGACAAATCTGAAGAACTTCAAGCACAGACATCACACAAGGAGTGTGGCCCAAATCCTCGACAACAGAATATTTCTTGGTAGCTCGGGCATTGGGATTGTGCCCCGAATGCTTTAAGACCTCCTTAGGAATGCGAGGTACACTCTCAGGTTTATCTGTAGGATTTTCAATACGCAAAGGAATCTCGATAGGAGGAGGTTCTTTCCCAAGTTCTGGTTGTGACAAACCATAGTCTTTTGCACGAGTCACAACCTTAGCAGCACGCACCATATTGATGCAACCATGACCAACACTGGCTTTTGGCGGATCTTGATCTCCACCCAATGCAAAATGAGGATCACGGGTCCTTGAGTTCATATTTTTATTATGGGGTAAAGGATTGGTTAGCACAGCTGGGCCCTGTGCTATGAATCTCGAGGCGTCTTCCATATGAGGGCACAAGTGAGTGAGGTGGTCATCCTTACACAACTTGCAAGGAAAATTAACCTTACATTTAGACTGTATTTTTCCCCCCAACATTATGTTTTCTCTTGTAATTAAAATTGGCATTTTCATTCTTGTTCCCACCCTTATGATTGTTTTTACCCTTTTTCTTATTCCTTCTGGGCTGCCGGTTGCCCTTCTAGTATGATGATTGCATGGAAAGCACATTCGCCATTTGGGTGGGTTGAGATGAAGCCGTAGTTTGTCCCGACGCAGATTGGTTAATAGACAATTGACTCACTTGTTTCGTAACCGAGTCCGCAGTTTTGGGACTTGTACATCCCACAATTCCATTTGCATGTGGTCCAGGTTTGATCTTAGGATCGAAGCTAGAACGCAGAGTGTTAGGTATGATCTCATATAATAGTATGGATTGAGCATAAATCAAATCCAGTTCCTGTGCCCTAAAAATTTCTTGTTCCTCATTCTAGACTTCGGATGTAGAAACATCCTTCGCGATGTAAGGTAGCAATGATTTAAGGAACCACTCAAGGAGAAACTCTGGCGGTATGAAATATTTAATCAACCTCTTCTGTCTATGCCACTCTTGGATATGGTCCAAGATATGTGTGGCCTTTTCCTACCAAAATGTCGACAAGAGCTCCGTACCAATGTTGTAACACACTGGTAGCTGGAAGTGGTTGAGGAAAGTCATATCAAGGTCATCGAACAAAACGAATGCCCCCTTTGGCAACTCTAGGTACCATTTTGCTGCAGGCCCTATGAGGGTTCATTGCAATAGCCTCAAATGGATCAAATCATCGTGTAAAGAGTTGGAAGAGCACTAAAGGTGAAAGGTAGTGACATGTTCACTAGGAGCTTCTTCTGGTTTTCCCTCGAATTTGGGAATGTCTGAGGGAATCTTGGTAGGGACAACTGGTCAAGTTGGGTCATAGGATACCGAATCATTCATTAGTCTTGATAAGTTAGGTATATTTAACGTTGCGAGGAAAGGGAGCCTAGGTTGAGTCGGTCTATGTCACGCTCCCTGATAGTTTTGGTTCATATAAGACTAACTACTGTAAATACCATGGCCTTGGTCATAACATCCTCCTCCCATTTGACCTATATAGGGTGGCGTGGAATCATTATGATGTGGTGAACCTTGATTAGGTGGTGCTACAAATCCATAATTAGAGGAGTAAGCGGGTTGTTGATACCTGTACCCATAAGGTTGATAACCGTGTCCATACTACGGTCCATAATATGGTGCATGATAAGTTCCATAAGATGTCCCATGAGAAGCTCCATAGGTAGGGACATGAGGAATGCCATGCGATGGATTGTAAGACAATCTAGAAACAAGAATATGACCTCCTGAGACAACAGGAGATGCTTGATTCTGAGAACCTACTGTACGAGTAGTCATAATACGAACATGACTAGTAGCAACATTTCGACCCAAAGGACCACATGAATGAGGGGGAGGAAGGGTTGTCAAAAATCTGTTTGAAGGAGTAGGAATAGAGGACGAAGGGACATGTGAAGGGATATAAGTGGTATTCCCTACGGTTACTCATCTTGGTTCTGGTATTTGCATATGACTATTAACATTAGGCCTAGGACGAACATGTGAAGTCGCTTCCACTGCCAGGATGGAAGGTACAATGTGACTAGTGCTCCCAAATCTCTCTGCATGGAAAGGAATGGAAATTCCCCTAGGCGTAGTGCTAGGTTCAATTTATGACTCAGCCTGATGTGCCAGATTACGTGTAGGGATATCAGGCATGACATAACTAGCATGACTAGTGCTTGTGGGTTCATGGTGAGTCTCATTGCGCAAAAACCAATACCGACGACCTATGAATGAGGGATCATAACCGGAATGTGAAGGTATATCAGGTGAAGGATCATATACAGGACTAGGATCTTCCTCCCCAACCTATTGAGGTAGAGAAGACATCTCAGGAATCTCATCCTCATGATCTCCCATCATGTGTGAATCAATGTGATAAGTAGTCTTCCTGGACAGTCGATTTCTCTCTCTCTCAGGAAGAGGAGATGTGGAAGGCGGAAGTCCTGCTAAACGGAAAGAATGGCGAAGTGCTGCACCCAAATCTACAATGACTCAAAAAATGAAAAATAATCTATCTAATTATGCAAACCCTATGAAAACTAGCATGCATAGAGAATACACCTATATAATGTAAAGCCAAATCACAAGCAAGCAAGGGTAGGATATGTGTGCTCTCGAATGAAGTAGGTATGTATTTCCTAGGAGAGGCTTGAAACTCCCATACACAACAAGCAGAGGTTCGTAACCAATTATTGTGGCCCTCAGCTTCAGTGCATATAGCGACTGTGCTGTCCGAACCCAACCTGGCTGGGACACCTATAGAATAACCTCTGCGAAGTACCCCTTCGATAACCTAGGTAAGGAAAATAAGGTCGCCCCAATATAATCAATGCTTAGGCAAACAATCGTAGGCGGGATTGACCGTATGGGTAGGGTAGAAAATCCTGAAACTCTCAAAAGAGCCCCCAGATACGAATACAATCCTGGAAATATCTTCGGTCCTACTCAGTTATGACTAGGGGTCATCCCAATCAATAACCGCTCACACTGCCTTGTGCTTAACTCCCTTGTAAGAGGAGGATCCTGAGAAACATTAATTATACCAAGGAATTTCACACTCTAACCTAGACAGACACATACATGTTGTTGTTTAGTGGTCTTGGAGAATTTACTCACAATGAACTATTCCAAGACCCTAAAACCTAATCTTGTTGGTGCACGCTATAAAAGAAAAGAGTGTAATTCATTTTATTATGCATTGATTTTAATTGGCTTATTACTCAAAAGGGTAAATGACCATGCAACTAATGGTGTTATGATGCAACAAGAAGTAAAATGTACACCCAACAATCAATGCAAATGCACTGTGTCAAATGAAAAATGGGTTATGCTACTACGTGAAATGCAAAATTCTATTTCAAATAAAAAATGAAGTCATTCTTATATGAAAATATGACTAATACTATTCCAAGCAAACCTTGTGCAAGTACCATGCAAAATGCAAAATGCAAAAATGCATCATGTTGCAAAAAGCACATATTTTTTGTATTTTTTGAATTAAAATGAGATAATGAAGAAAAAGAATGACTCTACCACCCCTAGACTCTACAAGCACTATCATACATCACCCAAGCAAAGCACCAAGGTAAAAGAGACCTAATGCACTAATCCCAAAACAAAAAAATAGAAAATACAATGACAAGAACATTTAAAAAAAAATCTAACTAAAAACGTCTCTGGTCAGAAATAGAGGTGTATACAGACTCTAAAAGCATCCAAGGAGACTCAGCAATCATCAGAACTCACCCAACAACACTTAATCTTCCCCTAAAAATCAAAACTCAGGGCATACGTGATTGTATGCAGAAAACCCACATATATACGTGGAAATCCCAGTAAAACCCGCATGTACACGCAACTGTGAAGCAAAAACTCGCGTATAGGAAGAAAAAGAGATAAAAATAAGGTAAAACAGACAAGCTGAGACAAACTTTACTGCTATCAGACACTACCAGACAAACATGCCCCCAGACCCGACTCAGAAACAGAGAAATTAGAGAAATTCAAGAACATTGAATGCCGATAAAAACCCTTAAAGGCAATGACTAGGAACTCCCCAGTATGGTCACCAATTCTATTACGGAGAAAACTTCCTATGGCTTGGGGTACCACAATAGAGAGAGTAACCTCAAAAATCAATCCTTTCCTATATGCAAGAGAAACCAAACATATAACACTAAAGGATCTAGATACATACCTTACTCCGAACGGTTGATGTAAATCCCCATTGAGCTTTTCCACTCTCGCTTGTATAAGTAATTTGCTCTCTCAACATTAAGAAAACAATACAAGCATGCTATATATAATTGTGTTAGACCTAATCTAGAATATATAATCAATAACATATAAGCATTTAAAATAATCCATGGATTCAATACTCATTTAGATACACATTATTGGACAGGAAAATATATTTCTATTAATATAAAATAGAGATTACAATAGTGACAACCTCTATTGGCACATCTATGAATCGGAGAAACTGAGTCCTCCACCTGGGCCTCCACCACTTCAATCCTCCATCTCTCGATAGCAATCTCACAAGAAAAGGAAATATTGTGAAGAACACAAAGTGCTCCAAGGGACAAAGGGATGCAAACTCAAGTATAAGCTTTGGCAACAATGGACTATAGTTTTCTTTCTCTTCAATTCCTCTCCCATCAATGTATCCAAAGGGTTCCTTATATAGTGCTTCAATGGGGTAATGGAAGGTCAAATCCAAGCGATATCAAGGCATATGGAAGGCCAAGAGACAAGTGATTTGGATCCACATCAAGGAAAACTCCAAAATTATTCGGCCTTTTGCACACATCCCAATGTATGCAGGTTTAAGGTTCAAAACCGTGTATATACACGAGAATGGGTTTAAAAGCCATGTATATCAAATAAGACATGTTTTTAGGGATGATCTTGGAAACATCAAAGGTACAAAGATGGTCCATGGGGTCTAAAGAGTCTACAGAGGGACAGGGAAGGCCTTAAAGGTGTGATCCACCATGTGTGGTAAAATTAGCTGTAACATTGTCCTATACAACATAAGGTAGTATTGGATGTTATAGTTGTCCTATAGAACATAAGGTATTATTGGATGTTATAGTTGGATTCAACCCATTAGATTCAAAACTCATAACCTTTGAACTTGACCAAGATAAGACTAGGCATGCCACCCAAGGTAAGTCTAGGTGTTATTTCATGGCATCAATATCTTTAGGATTGTAGGGTGGATGAAGGATCGTCTATCTATGTCATATCTTTGATTTTATGGAGAAATTTCAGATCTCCTAATATTCGACCATTACTACCACTTTTGAAATATTATGACAAAAAGAATTCAAACGTCACAAAATCATATGTTATTTTCCCATTGAGACGTTATATGTTAATATTGTTTCAATTGACCTAGAGGTGCTTGATTCTCTTACTAGTTAAAATATTATATTTAGTTAATTGGATGAATTCCATGTTGTAACTCATGTTGCAAGTTTTCAAGATGATAAAGCTCCCCCACCATCGGAAATTGATCACCATTGATCATCTTTAATTTTTTGTTTTCAAACCCAACTCTTATCCAAGACCCCGTGTTCCTTTTCGAGATGGTTTCATTGTGAAATTTTGAAAGTGTAGGTGTTGGAATGTTAAAAGAATAATCAGGTTTATGGGTACAATTATAAAACCTCAACACTTGTATATGTGATTTCATTGATCATCATTGAACATGTTCAGAACCTTTCCAATCTCATACTTTGCGGAAAAATCTTCTTAGTCATGTTCAATTCCTTTTCAATTATTTCATTTAGGAGAGGGCCAAGTGTTCTTGATGAAATCCTTGAATTATATTGAAAAGGTGGAATACATATAAGTACAAGCATGCCTTTTTCTATGGTGTAGGGTTTCTATCAATCCATTCACATGACCATGATATCCACCTACATGAGGAGCATGGTTAAATTTTTTCACCTATTTAGGCCTTTAGTCACTTCAACTCTCATGAATTTCTAGAAATGTTTTTTTTCTTCTTTTTCTATCAAATGAATCTAGTTTGGAGGTACTCTGACTAGTATATATATACCATAGGAGGATATACACCATAGGCCTTATTTTGTTCCTATGTTAAATATGTTAAATGTTGGTGAAGAGAAGATAGTTTTTCCTAGAAAATTTGATTTGTAAGTCAATCTCCAATCCTAAGCATTGAGGTGTATGTGAAGAGGAATATAGAAAATATTTATAAAACAATACCGATTAATATTCCTTATAATCTCAACTCTATTAAGAACACAATGATAGGATTTGACTATTCTCATGAAGAGATTAAGACTTATTCCTCTTTTCAAATATTATCATGAATGATGAACACTCTAAAATAAACTTATATCAAGGAAAAGGTAGATAGATTGTTGAAATCAACTTTTATCTACCCCATTCCCCTAACTAAATGGTTCTAAAATCTAATTTATACACATAAGAAACATGAGACAATCTGCATTCAAATTGATTTTAGGTATTCAATAAGTCTTTCCCTAAGGATAAATATTTTATGCCTTTCATCAACAAGATAATCGATGCATGTATCAAAAGTGATATATTTTCCTTCATGGATGGGTTTTCTAGTTATAATAATATTCAAATACTCTCTCAACTTCAACACAAGACTATCTTTATCTGTCATTATGTCACATACTCTTCTAGGAAGATGTTGTTTGCTGAAAAATTGTTGGAGATATGTTCCAATGAGACATATGGTGTTCCCACCATGACATTAAGCATGTCGTACAAAATTACTTAGATGATTTAGTTGTGCACATTTAAATAATAGGGTCACATCTAGCTCAATTTATTTAGGAATGATATTTGGAGACCTTAAAGTACCTTAGGAATTGTAGTTATTAGTTACAAATCCAGTAGGGAAAAGAACGATTTGGGACGAATCCACCAGGGAAAAGATCAATGACGAGTGGATCCTCGGGAATTATAGTCATGGTGACTTATTGTCATCATGATTCCTATAGGGTACCCATAGGAAGCAAGTTACAATCCTCTCCTTTTATCTCAATGGAGATACTATATTTACTTGGTCAGTGTTGGTGTTTGAAGAATTGTGAGGAAACACCCTGCTTGCATGACAATGCAAGTTGGAATTGTGATTATTAACATAAAATGAGTTGATTTTTGTTATTATAAATCAACGACATCAAATAATTTATTAATAAGTTTAGATGTATCCAGGGGCATACTGAAATTAAAGGGGGATTCTACGCTCTCTCTCTAAGAAATCCTTATGCTATTACCACTTTTATTAAATGGGTGACAAAAAAAAATATTATTAAAGCTACAATATTATATTATGTTTGAACTTAAAGATTTTAAACTCTTTTATAAAATGCCAATGCCATTCTTATTTGGGGAAAGAAGTGTAGAAACGCTTATGATGGGGACTCTCTTTATGGTTTTGATGATTATTAATCATCTAAAGACAATCTGGAAGTTGAGTTAAAAACAAAAGGGGATGTTTCCTACAATAAGGATAAAATCCCACCTTTTGTTGAAGGTTGTTCATTCTGGAGTTAACTAATTGAAACACGACCTCTATTTGAAGAGGGGGAAGCACAATGGAGGGGATCCACGGGGTTATGTTCACGTTAAGACTTGAGGAGGGTGTGCAATAAACTGGAAAAATACTGAGCAAGAGTGTAGTACCTTTTCACTTTGTTTGCGTTAAACGAATGCATGTTGAGGATCTTTATAGATCTGGGACTAATACATAATTGTATGCATTTTAAACCTTATCTTTGTTTATCTCTGTTTTAAATGACTGGATTTGTTTATCCACGGTTTGAATTTGTGCATGCATTCCTTTCAATATAGTGAACATGATTTGATGATTAAACACGACTTAGATCCGATGTGACTGGAGTATTTTTTTTATCTCCATTTTAAATGACTGGATCTGAAGTAATTTGTTGTTTGTGATTTTGAATTTGTGTCTGCATTCCTTTCAATATAGTGAACACAATTTGATGATTGAACACAAATTAGATCCGATGTGACTGGAGTATTGTGTTTATCTCCATTTTAAATGATTGGATATGAATTACTTTGTTATCTGCGTTTTGAATTTGTGTCTGCATTTCTTTCAATATAGTGAAAACGATTTGATGATTAAACATGACTTAGATCTGTTGGAGACATTTACGACCACACACACTCATTTTGGTCAATTTGTCCTAGTTAAACCACTATCCTAAGTTTTATTGACTTAATTGACATTAGAGGAGCACTATATGACATTAGCATGAGCCCACCCATGCCTACCTTCAATCAAGGAGGCTAACTTAGCCTTCTCTTACATTCGGGGAGGCTAACTGGATCACTCCGAGGGTGATATGAGTGTCATAAAAGCACTTTATTGCGAACTGATGGTTACAATTAGTTAAATAGAGCAGTGAAGGTGCCTCTCTTCATTAAATTGATTATTTAATGATTATTTAATGAACTGGAGTCAACAGGGGCACCTTCAACCACTTCTGATGGTCAGTTACACTTCAGTTAACCTCATAGGGGTTCATTGGAGTCATTGATGCACTACCACCTGTTGGTTGGCTTGCAGTGACATGTGTCTGAGCTATTTTTAGTTAAACTCAGTCATTTATTGCACTTTGACTTTAGTTAGGGCTGAGTTGAGTAAATTAGGGTTTGATGAGTGGTTAACTTGAGCGTTCACTGTGGCTTACATTTAGTTAAGCTAGACTCACTCATTCAATTCAAATGACCTCCTTGGGAATTCAAATTGTCTTGGAATTCATGCATCTGGCATGATCATTGTATTGTATTATTCATTATTCTTTTGATTATACAAAGCTGCTACTTCTATTGCAGCACCACTTTGCCAATTTTATGCATATTTGTCTGAATTCTTTGTGAGACTGTGTTTTTAGTTCCTAGACCACTGTGACAAATTAATATGGTATTAGAGCACATGGCGGGACGAAGCTCAAATCTCTCAAAAACAAGTTTTTTGATAGATCTTGCATGAAAAATTGAGCAAAGCTAAAAAATTCGAGCACTGCACCAGAAGCCAAGGCTTACAACTTAATACCCCAAGTAAGGAAATTATTGATCAAGCTTGCTTGATTGACTATGCTGGGTGTGATGAAAGTCTAAAATGTGCAGGCTGTTTGACCTTACAGTGCCCCTTTTGTTGTGATTTTCAGGTTTTTAATAGGTGAAAGAATTTGCTCCAGCAGTTTCAGATGGCTTCTTCTATAAAACTCTTGACTCCATTCAATTTCCACTCATGGAAAGGAGACATGGAGATCCAGCTACATGCCAAAGGACTCTATAGGGTCACTATGGATGCTAAATAAGAGCCTGCTTCTGTGACAGACAAAGCTAAATTCTTGAACAATAAAGATGAACCATTCAGATTCTTGTGCCTCTCTCTTTCCCGGGATCTTCTTTTCCATATTTCGGGATTGAAGACCCCAAAGGAAATCTAGGACAAATTGGAAACCATGTATGGAAAGCAGGATGATCTGAGAGTATACTAGCTAGAGAATGAGTTGATATCTCTCTAGCCTTCAAATTTCGAGACCTTAAATGACTTTTTCACAAAGTTCAAGCACATTGTCTTACTGTTGAAGCAATGTAAAGTGGAGAAGGAAGATGATCAGCTCATTCTCGCCATACTCTATAAAATTGGAGCTGATTATGAAGTTTTTGTCTCTACATTCTGTGTGGGGAAGCTCACAACCCCTGGATGGAAGATGCCTTCACTCAATGCCTTCATTGAGTCCCTAAAAAGTGAACATGATAAGCTTGTCCAGATGGGGATCATCAGATCCTCCCGTAATAAATCCCTTTGTTATCTCTAAGGTTGTTTGATCTTTTACCTTAAGGTTTTTGATTGTGATGAGTTTTTATTTTTAATTTTCATTTTCTTTTACGCCTTATTCTTTGACTGAATGCTATTGTTTTGTTTAGTATTTTGAACCATCAAAACCTTCACTCATTGAAATCCATGAACCTATGTATGTGCAAGAGGTTTTATATTATGGATTGGACTATTAAAACTGGCAACATTTCTCAAACTGGTAGCATTTTACAAACTGGCAACATCTTTTCAAAGAGTATTTTTTTTTAAATTGTTATTCATGAGTACCATGGTATATAAAATGAGATAATGAACTATCGTTATATAGCATATTCATGTTCAATAAATTTGGTACTTGATATGAACACTCCTTAAAAGCATTCTTGTCCATGAAATTATGAGTTTCATCGTGTCATTCATGGGCTTGTACAACTGTTTTGTTTATGGAATGAAAAGCACTCCATGCAATGAGTATTAGTACTAATCGTGGCAGGGTCGACAGATTGAATAATAATGATTCATTTTCCCTAAAATATGTCTTGTTATGTTGCCTGAATACTCTTGTGAACTGGGAGAAGGACATTCAAAGAGCTATTATTATACTATCAACATCTATTGTTTAGGATTTCTAAATCTATATGATTAAAACAACGAATTCAGGGTTTGAAACAGCAAGGGTTTGTTTTAATTCTGAATGTCCATTCTTGAAAAGGGCAAGATTATATTGTATAAGTTTCTCTGCGTTTGAAAGTGAGCTGCTGCAACATAAATTCTCTTTTAAATAGTATAGTGTGAAGGGGTTTTAGAAATGTCGAAGACAACAGAGGGAGAAGATCCAAAAGTCATGGTAAGAAGAAAACCAGGAGGCTTAATTTGCAGGTTGGAGCCAAATAACATAGAATGGATAATGAAATTTCCAAGATTAGTCCAATTGATGAAGAATGCCAGATGGTTTACCTTCTGTGAGAAATTACAAGGTTATCATTCATAGGTAACTATGTCTTTTATTAAAAACTATAAAGATGAAATGGTTCAGTTTAAAAGCTTAACAATTAGGGTAAATGAAGATTCTATTGCTGAAGCAATAGGTGTTCCAGCACAGGGAGAGAGATGGTTTAAACAACAAGATTTCCAAGGAGATTACAGTGAATTTTTTATTCCAGGTTTTGAGAAATTAGATTGGAAAAACAATATCCATGTGAGCAAAATAAAGCCAAGTTGGAAAATTCCTTTAGAGATGGTACAAAACTATAGGGTGCTTAAATGTCATTTAAGGTTGCTGATGCACCTTAATGGAAGTGTACAGCTCAATCTCCCATTCTATTTATTAAAAATCCTTCAAAAGATGATTTCATGGGTTCAGGGCCATCCAGAGCATACTACTCGATCAGTCTATCATCAGGGTTTGATCAAACTATTGATTTTATCATAGTTGAATAGGGAAGGATGAACCTGGGAAAATCTATTGACAGCGCTAGGGTTCAAATAAAATCCTAAAGAGAAAGGAAAAAGGATGATGGAGGATTTAGAACAGAAAACAACAAGTCACAAAAAACAAATTCAAGCTGCTGTAGAAGAAAGAAAGGATATTACAGAGAAACCAATTTAGGAAGGTTTGTGTCCTGAAACTTCATTCACTAATGAAAACCCTAAAAAACTGAGTGTTATGCTAAAAAATATAACCTCAAAAAATGAAACTTGTAATCAGCTATTGAAGACAGAGAACAGGGATGTGAAGCCAAGGACTAGGTTAAGAAAGAAGCTGCAGACAGAGAAGAAATCAGCACATGAATATGGCATGGAAATCGTGATGATAGATGATGCTCTCGGTGAAGAAACTGCACATACATCTAAGGATCAGTATTGTTCAGATATTGAGAAATTTATTGATATTCAAGCAGTTGCAGGGTCTATACCTGAAGCCTTTTGCACAAACAAACAAGTTGATTCAGAGGATTGCTCAGCATCAAGGAATCTACAGGAAGAAGAAGTCCATATGAAAGAATAAGACCTGGAAATATCTCCAGAACTAAACCAAGTCAAGAAGTCTTTGCAGACATACAAGTAGAAAACTAGGTATTTACAAAACATTAATGAAAAGTTGATGATATCCAATAAAAGACTTCAAGAAGTTCTGGAGGATAAGGAGGCAAATTATCAAAAATTGTTGTCAATATCTAAAGATATTCTAATTGAAAAAAGAACCATCCAGAAGCAGTTCGAACTCATCAAGGCTCAGAGGAAGGAGGACAACAAGGATGCTGAATTTTCCAGATTGCAAAAGCATTCCCAGGTTTTAAGTGATTTAACTATATTAGCAGAGGCTTCCAAAAGTCTTTAGATGTAGAATTGTAGTTTTCTTGTGAAAGTAATGTTGTTTATTGACAGATGTCTCTTTTATATTACACTTTTACTTAAACACTGTTTAAAGGGGATTGACTTCCCTATTTTTAAGAAGGTTCAATCCATAGAAGTAGGATCTTATAGATAGCTTAAACAAATAGATATTTTGTATTTAAGGAGAGTCTCTAGATGAGACAAAGGTGGTGGCAATTGGAGTTATGAAGATCCAGTTTTGATAACTTTCTGTATGACATGAAATACTCTACATCTTCAATATAGGTTCTACCTTGATATGAGTATGATTATGATTTGTCTATGTATCTTATAAATTGTGTTTCTTATGATTTATCTTGTATATGGTCCATTGAATCCAATTGCAATGATTCTTATGTTGAAATACAATTATCCTTTAAACTTTTAAAAAATAGAGACAGTCTCATTTCATAATTTCATGATCATAGTTCCTTTGATATTGGATTTTGTATCTTGTTTTATGTTATACAGTTCTTTAATGATTGTGTGATTTTCCTATAGCTTTGATTACATACCAGCCCAATCTTTATATTGATTTCATTGAAGTATATTTTTGAAAAAGATTTCTTTAAGCTTGAACCCCTGTAGTCTAGGTTCAAATTTAGGGATAACACCCTCCATGTCTAGTGGCCCAAAGATCTGAAGGGTAAAGGAAAGCAGCAGAAGAACCCAAAAAATAAATTTGAAGCTCCTAATCCTAAAGCTGAAAACCAGCAGCATGATGAGTCTTTCGGCTCAAAGAAGAACAAAGGAAAAGGGCATCATGGAAAGGAAAAAGTCAAGTGCTCATACTGGGGGAAGGGATTCCACCCTGAACATGCCTGCATGAAGAAGAAACTTGATGAATCTACCTCTCTCTTTGAGAGAAATCACATCAATCTTCTAGAAATATTTTGGAGGAGAGATCAGCAAGATCGGGAACCACAACATCAAACAGATCATGCCCTCATGGAAAGAACTTCGAATTCCAAAGCACTCTTGATAGATTCTGGAGCTTTGAACCACATGATGGCTGAAAGAGACTCCTTCTCATTTTTGGAGACCGGCAAATAAATTCCCATCCACATGGGAGATGACTCCACCATCATTTCAGAAGGAAAAGGTAGTGTTGATATTGAGAATGGATATTTTTCAAATGTTTTGTATGTACCATATCTGGAATCAAACCTCCTGAGTGTTTATCAAATGACACATACGAGAGTGCCCAAGAGAGTATCCTTCATCCTGAATGATGTAGAGATCACGGAACTTGCATCCGAGAAACATGTTGCAAAAGGCCTTGCAAACCATCATGCAAAATCCAATGAGTTTTCCCATTTTTTGGCGGATGCAAAGCCCACTGCACTGCTGACTCATGGAAATGAAGTTAGTAGACTATGGCATGATAGGTTTGACCATATCAACCTCAAATAATTGCAGCAATTACATAAAAATTCCATGGTTGAAGGCCTCTCGGTCATCAAGGAAACCACTAGAATTTGCAAGGGTTGTGTTGTTGGAAAGCACCCTGAGCACAAATTCGATCGGGGGAAGGCAAGTCGAGCTACATGCATCTTGGGAATGATACATTCTGATATCAGTGGTCCCATTCCTATCACATCCATGAATGGATAAAGGTATCTTCTAACTTTTATTGATTATTTTTCCAGGTACACGTGGGTCTTCTTTATAAAAAAGAAGTCTGAAGTCTGTGAAAAGTTCACTGAACTGAAGGCCTTGATCGAGAATGCATCTGGACAAAAGATCAAGATATTGAGATATGATAATGGTGGGGAGTATGTCCATAATGATTTGCTGCACATATTCTCCCAAAGTGGTATTCAGGTCCAGAATTCAATTCCCTACACTCCCCAGCAGAACGGTGTAGCGGAAAGGAAGAATCGGCCTCTCAAGGAGATGACCACCTATATGTTGGAATCAAAGAAGTTGGCTGCAAATTTGTGGGCTGAAGCCATGCATGTTGCAGCATACATTCATAATAGAGTTCCACACTCATCCATGAAAGGGAAGACCCCTTTCAAAGCATACTTTGGACACAAGCCGGATGTGTCGAATCTGCGGGTGTTTGGGTCCACTGCATGGGCCCAAATTCCACTTGATAAAAGGAGGGATTTGGAACCGCAAAGCATAGAATGTCTGTTTATTGGGTATCCCAATGAATCAAAAGGTTTCAAGATGCTATATATAAAAACAAAATAGATCATCATCGAAAGGATTGTCAAGTTCGATGAGCCTCTTCAAGAGGTGGAACTAGTGAAGGAGAAAATTGCTGAATTTCCTTCCTATTCTACTGAATATTTGGATGATGAAATTGGGGGTGATGACCCTGATTTGGATCCTCTGATTTTTTATATCAGTGTACAGTAAACATCAAATGCTGAATCATAACCTGAATTACAAAATCATCTCCCAACATGGGCCCGACAGACACTCTCCTCCACAGGAGATAACATTGGAAATCCGGATGATCCAAGGAGAACCCGGTCTGATTTCCAAAGAGCAGGTATTGCACTCTCTTGTCCTGATTATTTGCTGTCCAAATATTTTTATTTGATGATAATTTCAGACCCAAAGTCCTACTACCATGCTTTGAAGGATTCGATATGGAAATTTTCGATGTATGAAGAGAGGAATTCTCTTCAAAAAAACACTACTTGGGAGCTAGTTTCTCTTCCTCCAGGAAGGAAATTGGTTCAATGCAGGTGGGTGTTTCAGACTAGGGTTGCTGTAGATGGAAATACCTTCAAATATAAGGCAAGGATGGTGGAAATTTGTTCTCCCAGGTCCACGGTGTGGACTAGCATGAGAATTTTGCACTGGTTGCAAAAATGGACTCCATCCGCTTAGTTTTGGCAATTTCAGCATCTAAGCATTGGGAAGTGCATCATATGGATGTTAAGTCAGCATTTCTGCATGGAGATATTCATGAGGAGATATACATGAAGCAACCTGAAGGCTACATATCTGATCCATCTTTGTTTTGCAAGCTAAATAAGTCACTATACGGGTTAAAACATGCCCCAAGAGAGTAGTATTCCAAGATGGATGCCTTCCTCCTCTCGCAAAACTTCCAAAGGTGTATATCAGATCCAAATGTGTATATACAGCTGTTTGATGGTTATTTTATTATTATTGTTTTATATTTTTATGACTTACTAATCATAGGTAGCATAGTTGCTTATATTTTAGTCATCATAACTGCTCTCCACAATGCATTTGAAATGAGTGATTTGGGGCTCTTAAAACAATTTTTGGGGCTCGAAATTGAGCAAAATTCTGATGGGATAATGGTCACTCAGTACAAATACATATTAGACCTGTTATTCAAGTTTAACATGGATGAATGTAGGCCTACACCATTCCCTTTCCTTTCAAGGATCAGCCTTGAAGAAGGAAAAAGCACACCTCCCATGGACTACACTATTTATCGACATCTGATTGGTAGCTTGTTGTATTTGACTCATTCTCAGCCTGATATCTGTTATGCCATGAATTTTGTATCTAGATACAGGTAGAAGATCCATGATCTTCATTGGAAGGAAACCAAGAGGATCCTCCAGTACATTCAAGGAACCAGGACCTACGACATTCACTATGCTGCAGACTCCGAGCTAGAGCTAGTTGGATACACAGATTCCAATTGGGCGGGTGATTGTATTAATTGGAAGTCAACTTTTGGATATGTCTTCATGTTTGGTGGTGGCCCCATTTTCTGGTCTAGCAAAAAATAGGCCGCCATACCATTATCTTCAGCAGAGGCCGAGTATCGAGGAGCGGTGAATGCTTGCATCCAAGCTATTTGGTTGCAAGGAATTATTTCAAAGTTTGATCTTGGTAGTACTTTGTCCATTGTCCTCTTTTGTGACAATCAAAGTGCTATTAAGATATCCACAGATCCAGTTACCAGGCAGAGGACCAAGCATGTAGATATTCGCATGCACTATATGAGGGAGCTAGTGCATGATAGGACCATCATTCTGCAATACTGCCTGACTGATGAGTAGATTAGACATATTCACCAAGATCTTTTCAGAAAAGAAGTTCACTTACCTCCGTTCACTATTAGGGGTAAGTTCATCAGGGTGATCAACTAATTTGAGTGTTCATCTTGGGGGGGGGGGGTTTCCCACTGGGTTTTCCCTCTTTTCCTCACTTAGTTTGTTTTTTAGCATTGTTTGAGTTTTGGTATTGTACAGGGTGACCTATGGCCTTTGTTGCTAGGGCCCTAGCATTCTTATGCACTTTATGTTTTCTACTCCTCCTAAGTAAAGATTAAGGGGGGTGTTGGAGACATTTACGACCACACACACTCATTTTGGTCAATTTGGCCTAGTTAAACAACTATCCTAAGTTTTATTGACTTAATTGACATCAGAGGAGCACTGTATGACATCATCATGAGCCGACCCATGCCTACCTTTAGTCAAAGAGGATAACTTAGCCTTCTCCTACATTTGGGGAGGCTAACTGAAGCACTCCGGGGGTGATCTGAGTGTCATAAATGAACTTTATTGCTAACTGATTGTTACAATTAGTTAAATAGAGTAGTGAAGGTGCCTCTCTTCATTAAATTGATTATTTAATGATTATTTAATGAAATGGAGTCAACAGGGACACCTCCAACCACTTCTGATGGTCAGTTACACTTCAGTTAACTTCATTAGGGTTCATTGGAGTCATTTATGTGCTACCACTTGTTGGTTGGATTGTAGTGACATGTGTCTAAGCTACTTTCAGTTAGAACCAGTCATTTATTGCACTACGACTTCAATTACAGATCAGTTGAGTAAATTAGGGTTTTGATCAGTGGTTAACTTGAGCATTCACTGTGGCTTACATTAAGCTAAGCTATACTCACTAATTCAATTTCGAATTACCTCCTTGGGAATTCGAATTGTCTTGGCATTCATGCATCTAGCATGATCATTGTATTGTATTATTCATTATTCTTTTGATTATACAGAGCTACTACTTCCATTGCAGCACCATTTTTCCAATTTTATGCATATTTGTCTGAATTCTTTGTGAGACTGTGTTTTCCGTTCTTAGACCATTGTGAAAAATTAATAAGATTCAATGTGATTGAAGTATTGTGTTTATCTCCATTTTAAATGATTGGATCTGAATTACTTTGTTATCTATGTTTTGAATTTGTGCTTGCATTCCTTTCAATATAGTGAACACGATTTGCTGATTGAACGCGACTTAGATCCAAAGTGACTGGAATATTGTGTTTATCTCCATTTTAAATGACTAGATCTGAAGTATTTTGTATCTGCCTTAATGGATAACTAGACCATTTCCAGTGTTTGAATCTTAGATAGATCTCTATATTAAATATTGAGATCCCTTCGTTTTTTATTTATTTGGTTTACTATCGCATTTGCATCTTAAATAGATCTGTATATTTACATATTGAGATCCATGCGTTTATTTATTTATTTGGTTTATTGTTGTGTTTGCATATTGAATAGATATGTATATTTATATATTGAGATCCCTGGGATTAATGGATAAACAGTCCATCGCTAGCGTTTGAATAATAAATAGATCTATATATTTACATATTGAGATCCTTACATTTTTTTTTTTTATTTCGTTTATTGTTTCGTTTTCATCTTAAATAGTTATGTATATTTACATATTGAGATCCCTACATTTTTTATTTACTTGGTTTATTGTTGTGTTTGCATCTTACATAGATCTGTATATTTACATATTTAGACCCCTGCGTTTTCGATTTGTTTGGTTTATTGTTGGGTTTGCATCTTAAAAATATCTGTATACTTATATATTCAGATCATTGAGATTAATGGGTAAAGAGACCATCACCAGCATTGGAATATTAAATAGAACTGTATATTTACATATTGATATCCTTGCATTTTTTATTTATTTGGTTTATTTTTGTGTTTGATCCAAATTATTCAAACATTCCAATGATGACGCGTGAAAAAAACCGTAAGACATGGATCGTGAGTAACCATTTTTCCAAATGTCTTTGCTTTGGTTATTCTTTGGTCATTTCCTGCATTGAATGGATCTAGAATGATATCGTGACCTCTTCCAAACAAACCAATGTCCGCGTTCCCATGTACATAATCATTTTTACTTTTAACATAGTTTAGATCCATTGTATGAATGGTAAGATATTGAGCTGGCTATGCATTATCTAAAATTGTAGGGTTTGAGTATTTTGAGTGTAATGTCCTCTTCTTCTTAGGCATTTGAGGACCAACCCACTAACCTATGTGATTCCTATAGGTTTGAGCAGGTACTAACAGTCAAGGAATCAGCCGAAGACTAATGCCATATATAGAAGATCTAGGGCATCAATATTATATCACCATTGGGTCAAAGAGGGCCACTAGAGCCAAAGGCCACCTGCATGCATGACATCCAGGCATTATTTAATGATGCATGCACCTGATTAAGTCTCCATGTGCATGCATGCAAGTCAACTGCAAATTAGAAGATAAATTGACCTAATTAGGTCAAGAGTTAGGGTTGCGCATGCATGCAAGTCAACTGCAAATTAGAAGATAAAGTGACCTAATTAGGTCAAAAGTTAGGGTTTTCATAGTTGAAAGTTATAAAGGAAAGATAAAGTGAATGGAGAAGTCACTTATGTGATAATTGATTTGTGGAGTCAAATTGGAGACATTAGAGGAATTTTGGGGTCTAAAATGGGCCTCCTAAGGAAAATAATAAAATAATAGTTAAAATAATAAAATAATAGTTAAAATAATAAAATAATATTGATTAATTTTGGAGGAAGAAAGAAAAAAACTACTTTTTGTGTTCGTATTTTCGACATATCTCATTATGTTTTTACTCAAATTTCGATCGGGAGAGCTTGTTGGATGCAGAATTTGATTCCGCATCCAACGAGTACCCACACTGCATACTTTTGACGGACCCCGCTACCCTAAAAACAAGAAATACCTGAAAAAACATGATGATGATGTCATCATCACATTTTTTCAGGTATTTCTTATTTTTGGGGTAGCGGGGTCTGTAAAAAGTATACAGTGTGGGTACTCGTTGGATGCGGAATCAAATTTCGCATCCAATGAGCTCTCTCGATCGAAATTTGAGTAAAAACACAATGAGATATGTCGAAAATACGAACAAAAAAAATAGTTTTTTTTATGACAAATATGTCAATTCAACCATTATGGTTGACTTATTTTATTTTTGGGGTAGCGGGGTCTGTAAAAAGTATACAGTGTGGGTACTCGTTGGATGCGGAATCAAATTTCGCATCCAATGAGCTCTCTCGATCGAAATTTGAGTAAAAACACAATGAGATATGTCGAAAATACGAACAAAAAAAATAGTTTTTTTTATGACAAATATGTCAATTCAACCATTATGGTTGACTTATTTTATTGAAATTCTATTGGCTCTTGAATTCCAACTCACAAAAACTTGTTTTGGCACGTTTTCTTATAAGGCCCATTTTAGACCCCAAATTTCCTCTAATGGCTCATCGAGCTAAGTTGGGGTTGAGCGCATGCTCAGATAACTGGTGTATTTTGGCAACGAAATCTATCTGCCCTAGTTCATCATTAGGTTGGATCATCGAGGTTCAACAATAGCTCATCATTAGTTTACATTCAACAGTTATTCCAAGAGGTTGATTATTCATCCAGCCAGAGGGTTTCACCATCACATCGTGTCACCGTGATCAGAGACAAAGCAATTCATTTTCCTACATATAGGGTTCAGAACTTCCGCATGTTGCTTCCATCATTATCAGAGGGGTATTATAACCCTAGTGCACATCATCCGAGCTTCCAGTAGTAGCTTATTTATTCTGGATCTTATACAATTTGAGAGGAAGGTGCATTCACTTGTGGAGGACGATTTGGTGTATCTCCTTATTCCTCCGGCAGAATCCTTGCATGCTGGGACCAATCTCTTCACCATCAGCTGATCTATATACTGGTATGTACATGCATTGATTTCTCCTATTTTATAGCATCTCAGTATTTTTCTAGGGCACATATTTTCATGCAACTGCATGCATGCAAAGTTCGGGGTTTGCTTTCCTATTTGAGTAAGGAGTAAGTCTATTAGCCATCTACAATATACACATAAATAGGAAAATATCAGTTTGGGATATTACAGTGGTATCAGAGTTATTTTCCTTTCCAGTTGTCGTCATGCAAAAATTATAAATGAATCCAGAAGACCCATACAACATTACTCACAGTAGACAGAGGTATAGAGAAAGAGAAGAGGAGTTAGAGGATAGAGATTTGGGGAACAGAGAGTATCAGTTTGAAAAAGGCAAAGAAAAAATGGATGATGATGATAAAATAGCTTTTAATAGTCTCATATCAGCCATAAAATAAATCACCACTAGGCAAAAAGAAATGATGAGAATTTTTAGGCAAATGACTGAGAAGAATGGGCCCACCCCACACAGTCCCTTATTTCTGAACACTGATAGGGTATCCACCAGCAGTAGTAGGGAGCACTTACATACCAACATGCAAATACATCCCCATATATACAAGTCTTTCCGACCTACCATGCCTCAATTCTTAGATAGTCCAGTTGCAGTGCCTCTAGCACAAGAAGAACCAGAAGAACCCATGAGTGCATATCTGAGAGAATATAGGGCTTTAGGAGAGGACTTCCATTCAGCCATGAGCTTCACTGACTTCTGCCACTTTAAAAGTAAGAACAAACCCAAATCTTATAATAGGCCATTCACCCAGAACTATGAGTTACAACGCACCGTAGGGAAATTGACTATCCCTACCTTTGAGGGCAGCCGGGGTGGCCCAGATAGGAATTGGGTGCAAAAGTTGGATACATACTTCCAGCTCAATTATATGATTGAGACAGATTCCATTAAATTGGCTAATTTTCATTTGGATAGAGAAGCACATGAGTGGTGGTACCACTGGTTAGTGACACTGGGTCACGACACCATCACCTCATACACAGATTTTACACAGAGGCTCATTGTGCCGTTTGATCGAAAGGATCCAGAGGTACACTTTAGGGATATGGCATAGCTCAAGTAGACAGGGAGTGTAGATTCTTTTATTTCTGAGTTTTAGAGGATAGCAGTCATGGTCACAGATATATTAGAGAGCAGGTTGATTATGTTGTTCACTGAGGCTCTCACTGAACCCTTACGGGGATGGGTTAAGTCTTATAGTCCCACCACCCTAGTAGATTCCATCAGATGGACTAGAGGCTTGCGGGATGACATGCCCAAAAATAGGTTTTCTTCCCAGGACCAATGTTCCTATTAAAGATAAAGAAAGGAAACCATGGCCCAAGAAAGAATGGATGGACAATGATACCCAATAGGACCTTAGAAGAAAAAAGTTATGTTTCACTTGCTAGGAACCATGGATACCAGGTCATAGATGTTCAGGAAAAGGAAAGGCCTACTATATAGAGGCTTATTTCGATAGTGAGGAGGATGAGGATTACCAGGATCAGGAGCAGGGAGAGACAACAGAGACAGTTGTTGAGGGACAGGCCTCAGGAGGTACCATTGCTACCATGACAGGGGTTCCTAGATTCCACACTCTTCATATCAAAGGTACTGTACAGGGCCACAAAGTGGGAGTACTGATAGATGGTGGGGCATCCCACAACTTTATCGATGTTGCATGGGTTAAAAAGAGAGACATTCAGAGTGAGAGCTTTGATGGGTTTTCGGTAGCAGCAGCAGGTCACAGCATGGAGTGTAGTCAGAGGATTCCTAAATTGAAGGAAGCACTTGGGAATTATACAGTGATAGAGACATTCTATGTGGTAGATGTACCTGACATGAATGTGGTACTAGGATTTCAGTGGTTGTATTCCATAGGGAAGTATTCCACAAATTACCAGACCATGGAGATGGAGTTTACAGGAGTAGAAGGACAGAAGGTGGTATTGAGAGGGATGAATACCTATCCTCCCACAGTAGGGACATCACACAGTATGAAGGCAGTACTCCGGTAGGGAGATATTGAGTGGGTTGTAGAGTGTATGGTTACCTTTAGGAAACCACCAAATGAGGCCACACAACATCCAGCAGATATAGAGGCCTTACTACAGAAGCACAAGGTAGTATTCAGAGACCTTCTAGCAGGTCGACCTCCAAATAGGGTATTTGAGCACATTATTCAGTTAGAGGAGGGGACCCAAGTAGTTATCAACACTCGTTACAGACATCACAAGAGGTATAAAGATGAGATCGAGAGTACAATAAAGGAACTACTCAAGCTGGGATACATCAAACCTAGCTCTAGTCCCTTTGCATCTTAAGTAGTGCTAATGAAGAAAAAGGACAGAACCTTACGCATGTGCATTGATTATAGGGCACTCAATAAGAAGACCATAAATAACAGGTATCCCATCCCTAGGATTGATGAGTTAATGGATGAACTACAGGGGGCAAAGTAATTTTCCAAAATTGATCTCCACTCAGGGTACCATCAGATTCAGGTTAGGAAACAGGATGTTCCAAAGACCGCTTTCCATTCCCATTACAGACATTATGAGTTTCTAGTGATGCCATTTGGGCTCACTAATGCACCAGCTACTTTCCAATCATGCATGAACCATATCTTTAGGACACAGTTGCGTAAATATATTCTAGTATTCTTCGACGACATATTGATATATAGTTAGACTTGGGAAGAACATTTGAGACATATTGATGAAGAACTTGGTATTCTACAGGAGCAGTCACTATATGCCAAAATGTCCAAGTCTGAGTTCGGCATGCAGGAGATGTTGTACTTAGGACATGTGATAGGGTCCAACAAGGTCCAGGTGCACTTAGAGAATATTCAAGCAATTTTGGATTGGCCTACAGCTAAAAATGTGACAGAACTGAGGGGATTTTTGATCATTTGCACCTACTACAGGAGCTATGTCAACGGATTCTCACAAATGACTGCACCCCTCACAGATCTTACCAAGAAGGGAGAATTTAGTTGGTCGGAGGCAGCACAACAAACATTCAAGAAAATGAAGGAGGTAATGAGTTCATGCCCAGTATTAGCTTTACCGGACTTTTCTCAATCCTTTGTGTTAGAATGTGATGCTTTAGGAGAGGGAATTGGGGTAGTTTTGATGCAGAACAACCACCCCATTGCATTTGAGAGCGGGAAGCTCAAAGACTATGAGCACTACTATTCAATATATGAAAAAGAGATGTTAGCTATCCTCCATGCGCTAACCAAGTTCAGGCAGTACTTAGTAGGTTCCACGTTCAAGGTTAAGACTGTTACGAAGATAAATTCCTATGGCTTGGGGTACCACAACAGGTAGCTTGACTCCAGAAATCAATCCTTTCCAATATGCAATAGAAATTAAATGTCTAACACTAAAGGATCAGACCTCGTACCTTATTCCAAATGGTTGAAGTAGATCCCCGTTGAGCTTTCCAACTTCAGCTTGAATTGATAGATTACTTTTTCAACAACGAGTAAACAATACAGCATTCTATATATCATGGTGTTAGATCTATTCTAGCATATATAATCAATAATGTATAAGCATTTGACATA
Organism: Pseudotsuga menziesii; assembly: GCA_001517045.1. Lineage (NCBI taxonomy): Eukaryota > Viridiplantae > Streptophyta > Pinopsida > Pinales > Pinaceae > Pseudotsuga > Pseudotsuga menziesii. The sequence continues at coordinate 66,510 of LPNX010107960.1, forward strand.
ATCCCATGGATAAAATATTCATTCAAACACACATTATTGGACAGGAAAAGATATTTCTATTAATATAAATCAGAGATTACAAGATACAACCTCTGTCGGTACGTCTGCGAATCGGAGAAGCTGAATCCCCCACTTGGGCCTCCACCACTTCAATCCTCCATCTCTAGATAGCAAGCTCACAAACAAAAGGCAAGCTTGGGAAGAACACAAAAGTGCTCCAAGGGACAAAGGGATGTAGACTCAAGCATAAGTTCCGGCAACAATGGACTATAGTTTCCTTGCTCTCAATTCTCTCTTATTCCTTCAATGTACTAAGGAGTTCCTTATATAGCTTTTCAAATGGGTAATGAAAGGTCAAATCCAAGCGATCTCAAGTCATAGGGAAGGCCAGGAGTCAAGTGAGTCAGATCCATGTCAAGGAAAACTCCAAAAGGATTTGGATTTTGTACACATCCCGATGTACGCGGTTTTAGTGGTCAAACCCGCATATATACGCGATTATAGGTTTAAAATTCGCGTGTATCATTTTTCACATGTTTTTAGGGATGGTTAGGAAAACATCAAAGGGAAAAAAATGGTCCAAGGGGTCTTAGGAGTCTACAGCGGGATAGGGGAAAGCCATACAAAGTGTGATTCACCTGGAGTGGTGAAATCAGCTATAACAGATGCCCCCTAATGTGTGAGGTCAGAGGGGTCATACGATGGCCGAAATACATTATAAGTCCATCCTAGAAGTGGAGTGATGAAGGATCCCAAATTAAATACCAACCACCCAATCAACATAGTACAATAATACAACTCTGCACATAACTGCAAATACATATAGCAGTCCCGGATACATAAGAGTACAATGGCCATGAATAGGCATGATATAAGATATCACATAAGTGGTCATTGCCACGTACAATATACATAAATCAGAATTTCCATGATGAAGATATACAAAGGACCATGATCTCCATAATGGTTGAAGATATATAACAGATCAAGCTCTCCATAGTGGCTGGAAATGTTTGACATATACTGGAATCAAGTCACGAGAGCTGAAATCTCATGAACAATGGCATGATCAAGGAGGTAGCATATAATAGATGCCACCAATCTGGAAAGTCTTCTACACAAACTGCTACGATTACATGTCCTACTATGCGAATAGAGGTGTCAAGGTCAAACATAGTAGTCCATCATCTGATTACCGGCCATTAATGTATACCCTTAACAGACGCGAGATCACCCACCGATAATGAAAATGGGAATCAAGGTACTAGAGTGAAAACTAACAAGTGTGAATAAATGTGTTGAGGTCGAACACTTGAGAGGATCCATCGATCAGGGGACATTGATGTATTCCCAAAAGACTGTCGATGGCGAGAGAACCTGCCACTGATGACTGCAAGTCTTAAGGCACTCAAAATGACTCTAGATTCCAATCCCATAATAAATGATCTAAAGTCGATGGGATGAAATCCGTTGGAATGAGGGCATTAAGGCATCCCCCATCATCCAACATGAGGTACTCAGCAAAGCTGTATAATGTGGAAGGACTCGATCATAAGATGCACGAGCCAGTTGTACTAGGAATGGCTGACATGCAAAGTCAAGAGAACTAAGGAATGGCCGACTCAGGCTTCAAATTCCTTCGAACAAGAGCAAAACGACGTATGGTGACTGAATAAAGGCAGCATAGACTTGATATACAAACTAGGACATCTCTGTGACACAGGAGGCATTGACAGATGCTCCATAGGGACTGGAAGCTTAACCAGTTGGTGGAGATAAACTCAGATAAACGAGTACAGCTCCTAAATTCAAACTATAACCCAACCAAGGGATGTGATATACAGTGCTTTGTTCGAAGGCGACATGACTTGAAAGCTGCAAAAGATAACATATTTCCTTGTCCGGATTTTTGGTTTTTTTTAGTTTTTTGGACTTTTTCAGTTATTTAAAAAGCTTGAAAAAGAATAAAATTGCTTTATTGTTACATACTAGGAGGAGACGAGTGTCATAAGGGCAAACAAACTAGTTCCAAGCAGTGGAACATACATATGCTCAATGCAAGGATAAATGTGTAGGATATCGACACTCGGTGGAAAATCCCTTCCCAGTAAAAAGGGAATCAAGCTACAAAGGATATATAAAATGGATTTGCATGGCTAGACATGAGACAAGCTCGGGCTATATGGCTGAAATGCAATGTTAGGGAAGCCTGCATAAAGCTCAATAAGGCAGGCAAAGCTCATGATAATGCAATTACAACTTGACATACGTGAGTCCTGAGGGAAATAGGCCAGCAAAAGATCAAGAGGAGTATGAAGCTCTTGCGAAATGTCATGGTAGTACTATACAACGGACTCCCAGACCTAAGAGAGGACTCACAGAATGGGTATCAAATGCAAAGGGTAGCTAACTAGGACACCCATGTATAGGAAATCTCTACCATTCACAAAATATCACTTCTAACAACAACATGAAGGTTCCGTGATACCATGGAATGGGTTCGTACCTAAGGTTAAGATGGAACGGTCATAAGGCAATGCATAAGTGCAAGCAGATGTGAAATCCTAACCTATATGCCAGTTCAGACATAATACCTGTGATAGGCACGAATGGGTCGACACCTTGGAGAGAGTGTACAAAAATTGGACCCTACATGACAACCATATTAGTCCAAAACAACCCAAAATAGTCAATAAATAATCCAAACTATAGGGAATAGGGAGGAATGATCATGACAAATGCACCCAAATGAAACAATGTGGTGAATGATGGGGCATAAAAAAGGAAAGTAAGGTGTAGACCCAACGTTCATGCATCCACTACCACCCCCATGAGGGTGACCACTGGTGTAAAGACCGAGCGAAGGGAAAAAAAGCCTCCACAAATGGAGTAGAGGATGGTATATGAGCATTCCCAAATCTATGAGCATGATAAGGGGCTGTGATGCCCCCAAGTATAACACCAGGTTCCATAGTAGGACCAAGGACGGGTGATAGCATACCAGGCATGCTGAAAATAAAAGGACCCAAACTCAAGAGAGCATAAACATACTCAAGTAACCGCGATCCTAAAGGCCAACTAGAGCACAAAGAGCACACTCCTAAGAAAATCTATAGCCAAAATACAAGCAACCAAGGGGAGGATATGTGAGCTCTCGAATGCAGCAGGTATGTCTCGCCTAGGAGAGGCTCGAAACTCCCATACACTACAAGCGGAGGTACGTAACCAATTATTGTGGCCCTCAGCTTCAACGTGTAAAGCGACTGTGCTGTCCAACCCCAACCTAGCTGGGACACCTGCAGAATAATGCCTACAAAGTACCCCGTTTATATCCTGGGTAAGGCCACTAAGGTCACCTCAATATAATCAATTCTCAAGCGGACAGTCGCAGGCGGGATTGACCATATGGGCAGGGTAGCAAAGCCCAAAACTCTCGAAAGAGCCCCCAGATATGAATACAATCCTGGAAATATCTCCGGTGCTACTCAGTTATGACTAGGGATCATACCAATCAATAACCGCTCACACTGCCTCGTGCTTAACTCCCTTTTGAGAGGAGGATCCTGAGAAACACTGGTTATACCAAGGATTTCACACACTCACCTGGACAAACACATACATGTTGTTGTTTAGTGGTCTTAGAGAATTTACTCACAATGAACTATTCCAAGACCCTAAAACCTAATTTTGTTGTTGCACCCTATAAAATAAAATAGTGTAGTTCATTTTAATTAAGCGTTGATTTTAATTGGCTGTAATTACTCAAAGAAAAATGGCCGTGCAACTAGTGATATGAAGACTCAGCAGTGAAATAAAAGTGCACACCATAACAAACAATGCTAAGTGCAATCTTTGTCAAATGAAAAATAGGGTATGCCACTACATGAGATGCATAAATATATATTCCTTTCCGAATGCCAATGCAATCCTTTTTATATGAAAGCCTAAACACAACTCTTATCCAAGCAATCCAATGCAAGTACCTCCTCAAATCCATATCTAAGATGCAACTAAGAGTGAAACTACCTTGTATTTTTCAATACAAAAGAATGAAAAATGAAATAAAAGTCATTTAAAAATATCAGTCTCTGCAGCAAGTATAAAAGACAAGCCCAGCAAGACACCGAGACAAAAAAGAGTAATGCACTAATGACAAACCAAAAAGGGTAAATGACTAAAACTACTTTCAAAGAAAAATCAATGAAAAAGAGGTCTCTGGTCACAAAAGAAGCCTCCAACAGACAACATCAGATCCAAGGAAGACCCAACCACACTCACAACCCACCCAGCAACTTACCACAACATCAAACTCACCAAAAGGGAGGATGTACGCGACTGTTTAAAGAACAGTCGCGTATATACACGACTTTTGGCCAAAAACCTACGTGTATACGTGGATTTTGGCCAAAAGCCTGTGTGTATACGCGACTTTTGGTCAAAAATCCACGTATGTATGCGACTTTTGGCCAAAAACTTGCGTATACAGAGAAGGCAGTGGTAAAAAGCAGGCCAAGGGTCAAACCAATAAATGGGAGTGTCAATGGATGAACATACTATAAAATGCAACACAGAAACAAGGAGAAACAAAGAGCAAGTCAATAATATCAAGCCCATTGTGCCCGCAAAACCCCAAATAAAAACAAGGAACATCCCCAGCGGAGTCGCCAATTCTGTTACAGAGAGAAATTCCTATGGCTTGGGGTACCACAACAAATAGCTTGACTCCAAAAATCAATCCTTTCCAATATGCAATAGAAATTAAATGTCTAACACTGAAGGATCATACCTCGTACCTTATTCCAGATGGTTGAAGTAGATCCCCGTTGAGCTTTCCAACTTCAGCTTGAATTGATAGATTACTTCCTCAACAACAAGTAAACAATACAAGCATTCTATATATCATGGTGTTAGATCTATTCTAGCATATATAATCAATAATGTATAAACATTTGACATAATCCCATGGATAAAATATTCATTCAAACACACATTATTGGACAGGAAAAGATATTTCTATTAATATAAATCAGAGATTACAAGATACAACCTCTGTCAGCACGTCTGTGAACTAGAGAAACTGAATCCCCCACTTGGGCCTTCGCCACTTCAATCCTCCATCTCTAGATAGAAGGCTCACAAAAAAAAGGCAAGCTTGGGAAGAACACAAAAGTGCTCCAAGGGACAAAGAGTTGTAGACTCAAGCATAAGTTCCGGCAACAATGGACTATAGTTTCCTTGCTCTCAATTCTCTCTTATGCCTTCAATGTACCAAGGAGTTCCTTATATAGCTTTTCAAAGGGGTAATGAAAGGTTGAATCCGAGCGATCTCAAGGCATAGGGAAGGTTAGGAATCAAGTGAGTCGGATCCATGTCAAGGAAAACTCCAAAAGGATTTGGATTTTGTACACATCCCGATGTATGCGGTTTTAGTGGTCAAACCCGCGTATATACGCGATTATAGGTTTAAAATTCGCGTGTATCATTTTTCACATGTTTTAGGGATGGTCAGGAAAACATCAAAGGACAAAAAATGGTCCAGGGGGTCTTAGGAGTCTGCAGCGGGACAGGGGAAGGCTATACAAAGTGTGATTCACTTGGAGCGGTGAAATTAGCTATAACAAAGACAGATCACAACAACCTGAAATACTTCCTAGAGTAGAAAGAGCTAAACGTGAGACAACAGAAATGGGTTACTAAGTAAAATTCGGGCTTATGAATTCGAGATTGAGTATGTAAAGGGGAAGAGAAATGTAGTGGCCGATGCACTTTCTAGACCACCAACTACTTTATCCCTTATGAGCATCTCATCAGATTGGAGGTCTCATCTTTTGGTTGAGTACTCCAAAGATAAGTTTGCTTGCGAGCTATTGGATGGACAGATTCAGGATGATAGGTACAAGTTCATTGATGATATCATATACTACAAAAATAGAATCTTCTTGGTTCTAGAGTCTCCCCTCAAGAAGAAAATATTACAGGCATCGCACGATTCACCATTAGCAGGGAATCAGGGGTTTCTCAAGACCTACAGACAGATTAGAGAAAGGTTCTCATGGAAGGGCCTCAAGAAAGATGTGATACAACATGTGAGGGAGTGCAGCTTGTGCCAACAAAAAAAAATAGGGCACATCCACCTGACTAGTTTACTACATCCCTTACCTATTCCCGAGCAGAAATGGGAGAGCATTTCTATGGACTTCATTACTAGGCTTCCCAAGGTCCAAGGCAGAGAATGCTTGTACGTATTAGTGGACAAATTGACTAAGTTTGCTCATTTCTTTTCCATATCATCAGATTATTCAACAACACAGGTAGCAGAACTATTTTTCAAAGAGGTATTTAGACTCCATGGGTTACCCAAGACCATTGTCAGTGACAGGGACAACAAATTCACAGGATCCTTTTGGCAAGAGATTTTTCAGTTAGTGGGGACCGAGTTAGCCATGCGCACAAGTTATCATCAGCAGAGTGACAAGAAGACAGAGGTTGTTAATAAATGGATTGAGGGATACTTAAGAAATTACGTATCAGGTTAGCAGAGGACATGGATCAAATGGTTACAAGTGGGTGAACATTGTTACAACACCACCTACCATATGACCATTAGGATGACCCCTTTCCGAGCCGTGTATGGGTATGATGCTTCCACTTTTGTAGACTAGATATTTGGTGATACCAGGGCCCCTAAGGCCAAGGAGTGGATTCAGGAGGGTCAAGATATCCTCAAGATACTCAGGGAGAACATATAGGCTGCTTAGAATCAACAAAAGATATATGCAGACAGGCACAGAGTTGAGCGTAGTTTTGAGGTGGGAGACTTCATTTATTTACGCCTCCAGCCTTACTGACAGTCATCTCTTAAATATAAAGGAGAAAAAAAACTCCAACCTCATTTCTATGGTCCATACAAGATAATTCAGAAGGTCAGAGAGGGAGCATATGAGCTAGAACTACCCCCAGAGAGCAAGATTCACAATGTATTTCATGTCTCCAATCTCAAGAAGGTGGTTGTTCAACAGATTGTTACATCTTCCGAGCTTCCTCCCTTTGATGATGAGGGGCAATTAGTTCTGATTTCGGAGCACATCCTAGAGGTGCGAGAGTAGAAACTGAGGAACAGAATCATCGGAGATTACCTGGTTCAGTGGAAAGATCTGCTTATAGAGGAGGCTACTTGGGAGGCAGAACAGGTATTACAGCACCCAACTTTATAGTTGCTTGAGGACAAGCAAATTCGAGCGGGGAGGACTGTAATGTCCTCTTCTGCTTAGGCATTTGAGGACCAACCTGCTAACCTATGGGATTCCTATAGGTTCGAGTGGAAACTGATAGTCAAGGAATCAGTCGAAGACTGATGCCATATATAGAAGATCTAGGGCATCAATATTGTATCACCATTGGGTTGAAGAGGGACACTAGAGCCAAAGGCCACCTGCATGCATGACATCCGGGCATTATTTAATGATGCATGCACCTGATTAAGTCTCCATGCACTTGCATGTAATTCAACTGCAAATTAGAAGATAAAGTGACCTAATTAGGTCAAAAATTAGGGTTTGTGCATGCATGCAAGTCAACTGCAAATTAGAAGATAAAGTGACCTAATTAGGTCAAAAATTAGGTTTTTCGTAGTTGAAAGTTATAAAAGAAAGATAAAGTGAATGGAGAAGTCACTTATGTGATAATTGATTTGTGGAGTCGAATTGGAGAGCTTGGCGAGCTAACTTGGGGTTAAGCACATGCTCAGCTAACTGGTGTATTTCGGCAGCAAAATCTATCTACCCTAGTTCATCATCAGGTTGGATCATCCAGGTTCAACACTAGTTCATCATCAAGTTACATTCAACAGTTATTCCGGGAGGTTGATTATTCATCCAGCCAGAGGGTTTCACCGTCACACCGTGTCACCATGATCAAAGACAAAGCAATTTGTTTTCCTACCTAGAGGGTTCAGAACTTCCGCATGCTGCTTCCATCATCATCAGAGGGGTATTATAACCCTAGTGCACATCATTCGGGCTTCCAGCAACAACTTATTTATTCTAGATCTTATACAGTTTGAGAGGAGAGCGCATTCACCTATGGAGGACGATTTGGTGTATCTCCTTATTCCTCCAGGAGAATCCTTGCATGATGGGACCAGTCTCTTCACCATTAGCTTATCTATATACTGGTATGTACATGCATTGATTTCTCCTATTTTATAGCATCTCAGTATTTTTCTAGGGCACATATTTGCATGCAACTACATGCATGCAAAGTTCGGGGTTTGATTTCCTATTTTATTAAGGAGTAAGTCTATTAGCCATCTACAGTATACACATCAACTTGGAAAATATCAGTTTGGGATATTACATTGAGATACAATGTCTGTGTTTCCAATGTATAGATCAATGTATATGTTTTACAGAGTATAGATCCATAGTATGCATTAAAATGATCAAAATCGTTATGCATTTCCTTAAAATTGTAGAGTCTAAATATGTAGACCCAATGCTTGCTTTTGATTCCTAAATAGAAGAAAATGTTGTAATTGGAATATTATACAATTCATAATTCTGTAGAACGCTGCTAGTATATCATTGTATCCTTGTATAGATCTAAGATAGGCGATTTAGATACAAATTATGTTTCCAATGCTAGTATACTATATACTCTGCATTGGTTCCATACACATGATGTAGTTTTGCATAATGCATTGGAAGTATATGTTTTCTTATAACCTTACCTTAGTGGATTCGTCACATAGTGGCTCTAGGAGGAACACTTACACCAAATAAAGCCAATGGTTGCGAGGAAAGTCGAAGTCGAGCTTTCAACCACTTCATCCTTTCATGGCCTAATAGTAACCTGTAATGGTTAACTTTTGATTAGGAAAGTATTTTATCATGTTACCAGCTTGTTGTGTAGCTTATGGTGTTAAAAGTATTATTTGATGTATTTTCTCCTATGTAGATTGAATTAACGTGGTTTTCAAGTTATGGTTGCAGAGAATGCATTCCAATAGTGGAAGGGAATCAGAAGACAATGTGGTGAATCATTCTACAGACTTACATATCTTTTTATAAGTTAGGTCCTTTATTTTCATAACTATTGAAGATAATTAATCTTTGTTGTTCCTCAATGGACTACTTAGTATTTGAGAACCACGACTCCTATCAGTGCGATTAGGAGTGATCATTACACTCTAAGGTGGTTGTCATGTTGTTCGTCTTGACTATGTGTTGATTAATAAGTGTTAGGAGATACTTATTGGACTAGGAATCTTCTAATGTACATGTGTGGCTTGAGATTACTTGAAGCTTCGAGATTATTGTCTCAAGGATATGTATGCTTGCCTAGTCATGTATGGGGAATTCAAGAATAGGTGTGACTTTTTTTACAAACTTGTAACCTTGTGCTTTGTTATAAATTCAATATTCAATGAGGCTAACAAATTGGTGTACTTGAATGTTTCATTAAAAGACAAATTTCATACCGTGTACCCCAAGGATCTATTGATGATATTTTGGAAAATTTTATACCGTGTACCCCAAGGATCTATTGATGATATTTTGGGTATGTTATAGTTTTGTAGTTAAAACATGCACACATTCACTAGTTTCCATTTAGAAACTTTGGAGACAGTAAAAAATGACATAGAAAATATAAATTTCTCCAAAATGCACTTTCATGAGTTGAAGATATTTTAGATGCTTCCCATATAGATAGGTCTAATCTCCCTCTACAACTAAATTAAATTCCTCTTGATACTGTAAAACGGAGGCAAACAACTACGACAAAGGACCAAGAGACCTCTATGTGAAAGAAACATAAGTTGGAGAAATTTATTTGCAACCCCTTCTACCCTATTATATATTTCATGCAATTTTCTGGGTCCTTGTGTTCACTATATAGTCACTTCTTTGGTGAAGTTCAAGTTTAACTTAGGATTATCTTATTGTCATAAGATTGTTGGATATCAATGTTGAAATTAGTTTGATAGATGGAAAGGGTTGAAGGATCTTTTGTTTGGTGAAGAAGGTACTAGGATACATATACTAAGTCTCCAAAATGATCCAATGGGGAAAATCCAATGGGGGAATACATGGGAACTATAATCTTTAATTTCCCCCTACTAGGAGGCTACACTCCACTGCTAATACAATGGAAGAACATAGACATATAGTATTATCTCAGTTATATATGTCATTTATTCTCTATATTTCCTTCCTTAGAGCTAAGTTGCAGAAATAAATATGAAGGAGAACCATAAAGTAATTCTAAGAAACTTCTGGATCTGTGGTTTACTCTATTTGCTTATCTATTATAATATGAGGGTTTTACCAATAAGTTGCAGAACACTCTTGATCTCTGGAGCTGAAGAATAGGAAGAAATAATCTCTGCCAATCTCCCAGAAAGAAAAAAGAACATAGTAAGGTCCTACGGTGCTAGGATATGGGTACCAGACAGATATACAAATGACAAAATACAATAAAAGACAAGCTCCTTAAAAAAGTCAAACCCTTCTGACACCAAATCTGAAAGCCAGCAGATACATAAGACCCGACAACTCCCTCACACATAATAGCACTCTCACTCATTCATCTTACACGAACACTTAACAACTACAAACTTCTTAGTTACATTGCCGCCTTCATCTTCTGCAGCTACGTTGTCGCCTTCATCAAACCCCCATGATGATAATCATCGATACCATGCACCTACCTACATGTCCCCACGCCCGCTTTAACAGACATATGACAGCTATGATCCCCGCTTTAGACCTATCAGCATGCTATGAAGCCATATGCATGAGACATGTCCCAGTTGCTAGTCGCATAGACACTCAGCTTGTCTTCCTGCCCTTCCAATCCTTCTACGAACTACTTCTGATCCTCTTCCGAACACCTTCTGATGCTCTTCTGATGCTCTTTCGAACCCTTCCCGAATCTATTCGGATGCCTCTCTGAACCTTGCCCCTTCCCTAGCTAGCCCAACCCTTGCCCCTTCCCTGGCCCTTGCCCTAGCTAGCCCGACCCTTGCCCTTGCCCAATGCCCTGACCCTTGCCCTTGCCCTTGCCCCTTGCCCCGACCCTTGCCTAGCCTGTTGTGATGGGTAGTTGTGAGCGCTCCCCTGGCTTTTTGTATCCCTTGCCAGGGGGAGCACGCCTGGAGCTCTTTTCACTGCCTCCTTGGGCTTTAATTTTGAACAGACGAGAGATGTCGTGAACGGTGGTTCAACATATATATATATTACCCATGAAAAACTTAATCAAACAGCCAGCAAGGACTTTCAACTTGTATCCTCGTAATGGAGTAAACTTGCAGTCAGCAAGGACTTTAAACTTGTATCCTGGCAATGGAGTAAACTTGCATTTATTTGGCCGTTCCGTTTACGTTCGATATGTTGCCACTTTAGCATCTCCCATTCCATCCGTACGTTCCTCTTTTTTACTTGTAGCTTCCGTCGGTTCCTCTTTGTTATTGATTAGTTTCGTTTACCTTACATATGTTGCCACTTTAGCCTCTCGACCTGATGCCTCTGGAGGCCTCTCAGTGGATCAAATTTGGTTTCTATCTCCTTGCGTCCCTTCAACTACTAATAGTAGCAGACCTCTTTATTGTAGTGCTACTAATAATATGAGAGGTCTTTATGGTAGTGGTAGTGTCACTAATAGCCTGAGACAGGATGGTACGCTACGAAACATAAGATACAGGATGTTTGCTAGCTCATCCTCAAAGGATCTTGATAGGGATGCTATAATTGAGTCCTTTTGGCAGTCATTTTACGATGAAATCAATGTATCCTTTTCAATGGTTAATTACAAGAAGAGTCATACTACTCTCTATCACGATGCAGTGATCAAATTGTTGAACAACAATCCACAGTCTAAACATTTGAATGGCGAACCATTGACAACAACAAAGTTGTGGGCATTACAGCGTCGAATTGAGGAGCTTAGTGATTCCTCCCCTGCAACATAAAGTCTTTCAAGTAGGCATCAGAGTAACCAATATAGTAAAAAGTGCCCAAGCAAGCGTGTTTTATAAACAAAGGAATTACCCCACCACTTCTCGAAGGTAGACCCTCTTTTGTATCCTTCGTTTTGATGCAGCATTATTTTTATTTTTTAGCCCAACTAACTTCACAACTCCACCAGTCCAGGGTTTTGTTTGGTGAAGAAGGTACTAGGATACATATACTAAGTCTCTTTAAATTTGTCATAATTATAGTACTGAAATAAAATATTTTTCTTATAAAAAACACGATATTACCAGCTGAAAATTTGAAGGTATTAAAGTTTGATAGCTTTAGTTGTCGTTAGTGGTCGGTGAGATTCTTACGAGACTTGATAGCTTTGAAAGCTTTAGTTTGATAGCAGAAGCATGTGATTAATAGCAAGAGACTTATGTTTAGACAAACGTTGCAAGTTCCATTCCCATTGATCCAACCATTGTGATAATTATTATATTACTTATTTTAATTAAAGCCAATATTTCAACAATTAACTATCTTTCTCAAGATATTTTATTATAAGTTATATTATAGTCGTAGCACGTGTGCCCAACCATGTAAATTTCAAAATATGATTTGATGTAATCAAGGCGAGAGGGCAGTTGAGGCACTAAAATAAATAGAACAATAGTCGATGGAGAAATAAAACTCTGAATCCAAAATAGTTGACAAGAAAATTTTTTAGTAGATAATAATTATAGAGTATTTATATTATATTATCTAATAAATTAAAAGTTTAGAAATATTTAAATAAAATTATGATTAATTTTTTTAATAATAAATATAAATAAATTTAGTTTAATTACTTATAGTTATGTATTTTTAATTAAATATATAATATTTATATTTACATAATTCTATTAATGATTAAATTTATAAATATTTCATTGAAAAGTTGTATGTTTTGTTTTATTGTTCTTACTTATTAAGCGAATTCATTTTATTTTTTTAATATTAATAAATTAATGAATATTTATTAAAAATAGAAAAACAACATATAAAGTAATAACTTTATTTTTTTAATAATATTAAAATTTATAAATATTTATTAAAATAGAAAAGTAACATTAAAGTTTTAATGTTTTGTTTGTTTGATTAAAATTGATAGAAGACTATTCCCATTGTTTTTATAACAAATGAAAATTAGTATTATTTCAAATTAAATTTAATATTATTTAAAATTAATTTATGAATATTTATTAAAATTGAAAAATAGCTTAAAGTAATAATTTTTTTTAATAATATTAAAATTTAAGAATATTTACTAAAATAGACATATACAGTTTTAATGTTTTGTTTTAAGGAATAAAATTGTTAAAAGAATATTCACTGAGACACGTCGTGTTTTTCCCGTTCACTTTAGCCGTATCCGCTGCTAATTCTTTATATATTTAATAACAGGGCGATTCAGTGTACGTAGAAAGAAAATTAAAGTTAGTATTATTTAAAATTAAATTTAATATTATTTAAAATTAATTTAATGAAAATTACTTTCTTTAAATTAAAGTTAAAGTTTATGTTAATTACTAGTAACTAAATAAAAATAAATTTTATATTATTATTATTACCAACCAAATATAGTTTTGTTTAAATAAAGTTAGTTTTATATTTAAAAAAATTATTAATATAGCATAAATTTATATTATAAATTTTAAAATTAGTTAAAATAATTAAAATATGTTAATTAAATTAAAAATATATAAAATATAATAAAATCTTTTATTTGTAATACCTAATTTCTTTTTACAATTTAAAATATTTTTTTATATAGTAAAATGCTTATATATATTTATAAGTATGAGGAAGTTTGGAGGAAAGAGGTGTTTTCTAAACTATTTAATATGATGATGATTAACCTCAATTAGATCATTATATACAAGTCATTATCATATAAGCTAGATCATTATATACAAGTCATCATGGTATAAGCAAGAGTAACTTGCAACTTTATTTATAATTTTTAAGCAAGAGTAACTTGCAACTTTATTTATAATTTAAAAAAAAATATTATTCTAAAATTTTAGAAAAAAATATTATTAAATTTATATTATACAATAAAAATAAGATTGTTAAACTATTTATAAATTTATAGCAACTTTTTTTTTTAATTTATTTTTGTAAATGAAAAAACTACTTTCAATATATATATATAGTTCTATAAACCAAAGAGATGACCATCCTTCAATGATTTAACTAAAATAGATCAATGAAATTACAAACTAATTAATAAAAATTTTATACTTTCCTTTGTAAATACACATAGATTGAATTTTTCTATCAGGGGTTGAGGAAAGTGACTTTTTTTTTCATTCTAAAAAATTAATTTTGATTTAGTTAAAAGGCCATAAAAATCATAAAAAACCCCAGAATTAGTTAAAGTAAGCTCTATATAAATTAATGAAAATCATTTTTTTTAGGGAAACCAAAAAAGATCAGCCCTACTCAAAGAAACCATAAGTAAACTAGAAAAATGAAAACCCCAAAAGACCTATAATTCCAATGATTTTTTTTTCAACAAAACTTAAAAAGGCCAACCCCACTCAATGAACCCTAAATAAACCTTAAGAATAAAACCCCCAAAGACCTATAACACCATTAACTCAAAGAACCATAAGTAAACCTAATAACTCCAATAACTCAACGAACCATAAGTAAACCCTAAGCATGAAACCCCAAAAGACCTATAACTCCAATAACTCGACTGTTTTCATCAATTTGCCATTGCCAAATCTGGCCATCCAAGGGTGTGATTTCAAACCTAACAGGTGAATAAATCTATTGTAGCATTGTAAGTAACTCGGAGAGGAGCATGACGCTGGCAAGTAAAGCCGCCTTCATTTGGACGTTGTGAAGGGGGACCAGTTTTCCTCTTTGGTGAATTGGGTTGAAGATTCTTACGGGTCGAAGTCATTGTCGTGGACACCTTTTGTATATTTGAATTTTCTCTGCAGGCCCTCACGGCCAATACTAATTTGACACGGGAATCCGTACTCTGACGTTGTCGAGGCGGCGGGGTAGACAAAAGTTCTGGGGCATGATCCCCAGTAGAGTTGAGACGACACTCAGAAAATGACGTCCACAGTTGGCAGGAAGGTAGGCTGTTGCACGAAGGTAATCTCCTGGAACCCTTCAAGGAATTCCAAGTCAACACGACTTCCGTTAATTTATAGTTGTTTCTCATTTTAAGTCAGTTAGTCTTACTTGACGCTGGAGCGGGTGCAATACGCCGGCGCCCCCACATATCCAAATTGGTTCATTAGGTTTTGCGATTTTCGGCGAGAGGTAACTGCAATGGCTAATGTTGATCCAAGAATCGGCCATTTCCAAGCCGCCTTTAAGGCTCTTAGCAAGGAACAGGCTCAGCTGCTGCAGGAGGCAAACTGTTCGCTGCACATCAGCGAAGGGGCCGATGAGTTTGAACCTTCGGATTTTCTTGATTTGGAGGAGGATTTCAACGACTCTTGCAAAACTGAGGATGAGGATGATCGGGCTTACAACTTTAATATTGTCAACACCGGACCAAGTAGCCAACGAGAATATGCACACTCTCTTACCAGTAATCCACCACCATGCATCCAGGGCTTTCATTTGGATCACAACCCTACTGTAATCAAAACCCCTGATCAGTCTCCGGAGACAATGTAAGTGTTTATTTCTTTTGAAGATTTTTTTGCAAAAGTTTCATTTCTCGTGAATATAGCCTTGGATCTATTAATAGGGATTAAATTTTTTAATGTGGAAAGAAATCTCTCCAGATCTTGAAAAGTTTATTTGCGATGGTATACCTCCAGGTTTAATGGATTTATACATATATGCAATGGTATAGCTCCAGGTTTAATGGATTTATACATATAGGCAATGGTATACCTCCAGGTTTAATGGATTTATACATATATAATTGGGCTTTTAAAAATCTAAATACATTATAGAACACCTTGCTTCTTTCATGATTTATTCTAATGGTTATATTATATTATTTATCTGAACAGAAATCCTAAGAAGTGTAGGAAGAGAAAAGCAGAACGAGCTCTCAAATATGCATTTCTGACGAGATCTGAAATTGACATTTTGGAAGACGGCTATAAGTGGCGCAAGTACGGCAAGAAATTTGTGAAGAACAGCCCTAATCCGAGGTGCTTTATGTTACAAGACGTCCTTTCTTCCAATCTGGCTATGTACATGGTTTTGCCTTTTTTCCTGCAATGTCCTGACTGCTTATTCAAATTGTTGGTTTGTAGGAACTATTTTCGATGCTCGGATAGCAACTGTGATGTCAAGAAAACGGTGGAACGTGACCCCCGTGATAAGGGAGTAGTCATAACTACTTACCTGGGCAGACATACTCACGAGAGCCCCTGCGTGATCTATTATATTGGAAAGCCTGAGATGCTTCAGCCGCCACACCAATCTACCGGCTCAACAGTATTACAGCATTTATCTCCTGTGTGTAATTATGTTCGTGAGAGCTTTGAACAACATCAATAAACGGGCGATGGGACTGGGGAACACCGAGAGTATTTAACACGGTTTATTCCCATTCAAATGGGTGCTGCACTTCTTGGAAATATGCTATGTCTTTGGAATACAACTAGTGCAAATTCACAATATGAGTATAAATGTTCATGAACAGGTACACAGCCAGTTCTACAGTCTATTCCATGGTAGTCATTTCATAAAATATTTATGTAAATATGCTTTGCATTTCAAAATCACAAGTTTGTAGGGACTTCGTCTTGATAAATGGTTTCTTCACTATCATAAAAAGAAGCAAACCTTCCTTTTCATGGAAAATCTTTATTGCATATATCTATATAGATTGATATAGTTTTTTTCACCATTTCCATGTAATTACTTTCTGTTCATTATACACAGAAGAAACTGGATACTCACTGGATATTTACTTTTATAAGAAATTGATTCTTAGATATAAGTTGATGATGCAGAAATGCTGTCAACTTTTTTGAGGCATTAAACCATTTCAGATAGTGATTGAGGAATATGTTTTGTCTTAAGTTAGATTACCATCGTCTTTTCATCTCTAGAGTATAAATGGAGTCTTTGAACTCTTGAACTGCAAACAAATTGGTTGAATATCAATTCAAATTGTTAAAAGGAAAAGAGTTTGAGTTTCTTATTCTTTTATAAAGCGAGTGATAATAATTGCATTTAAGGCAGTTGTGTTAGTTTATTACTTTGCACAAAACTAATTAAGAAATTTTACATGTTTTTTATATTTTAAATATCTATTACATATTGAAAAGTAGTTAATTTGTTTTTACAAAACAAATTGGGGAAATGGAAATTTTAAAATTAATAGTAGTGATTAGTGTGAAGTTGATTCTGAACACTTAGAAATAAATAATTTTTTTAATGCAGTAAAAAAATGAATTGAGTTGAACCCTTGTAATGTTGAAATATGAACTTCTATGTATTTTAAGTATTAGCCCTATGTAATGAACTTCTATCCATTCAACTATCAACTTTATTTAATGAACTTTTATCTTATCAACCTTGGTTATCAAAACCTAAAAGACAGAATGTTTTTTAGTTATCAAATGCTTTACCTTAAAAGACAGAAATGCTTTGTACCTAAAAGGCAGAATGTTTTTTAGTTATCAAATGCTTTACCTTAAAAGACAGAATAGGATTACAAATATATAAGTTATTTTGATTGTATAATGTAATTAAAGATATTTGAGTGTCTCTGTGATCCATTTTAAATATTAGAATAAGGATAATCTAGTTACTAAGGATAATCTAGTTATTGGATTGTCATGTGATCCATATACTTATTTAAATTTTTACTACTTCCATTTGTATTAGCCTGGGACTATGGGAAGCCTCAGGTGATTAGGATCACAGTAGTCTGTAATGTTGTTTACACTTAATATTAAGTATTTAGTTTTTTTTAATATAGAACAGTCAAGTTTTGTAATTGTTATTTTTGTTTTATTTTATTAATAGTGAGGAGAATTATGTATTTAGTTTTTTTAATATGGGACAGTCGAGTTTTATAATTGTTATTTTTGTTTTACTCTAGTGAGGAGAATTTTTTTAATTGTTTTTTTCTTCACTTTATTAACAGTAGTAAGGAATAATTTTTTTTAAAGAAACAAAGATACTAAAATGTTGAATCCATTTAAGTATTTAAATATCCAATCCCAATCCAAATTAATCATGCCAAGTAAAATTGTTAAATCCATCATATTTATTGTTATTAAATACAAAGTTCCACATAAATCCTGTTATGCACTGTGATAGTTTTATTCTTTTAATAACCATTTTAAATATAATTCATTCATATTAATTTTCAATTTATAAAACTATTCACTATAATCATTATAAATTATTTACAACTAGTCCTACTAAGTATCCAATACTACTCACAGTTTAATAAATTGATGCATGGCCTTACATATTCTCTTGTTAAAAAATCGGTTCCCAAAAATATGATTTATATATAGAGATACACAAGAGAGAGGGGCCTGTAGTTTCATAGAGCTAAACCCTCTTTACTTCTACGATAACTTGTGTACATACTTGTTTTGAATGGAAATAATTTGAGATCAAAGTGACTATTCTAATAAACGAGATATTAGAATAAATGATTCGATAAAAGAAGAATAACCTGAGGTCCTTAAACACCCGCATGTCAGTTTCATACCATAAAGAGTTTTCTAACGAATACATATTTCATTTTATATGAGAATTTCTGAAAGCTACATACCCGATCTGCACTTCCTAAAGCACCTTTTTCTTTATAAAACTTTGCCAGAAATTTTTATTTTCCTCTTAATGCATCGGTGGGGCAGTGTTGTACTTGAGGGGGATCTTTTAATGTTCTAGTAAAATTCAGAAACATGTCGTATACAAAAAGTTTACTGCTTTAAACTTCGCCCAGTATCTAACCTTTTACAGCATTCCTTTCGTACTAGCATCGACTCTGCTACTAACACGGCATGACAGTAGTAATGGCGCTGTGCCGTATGGGCTCTCACGTGACTGTTATCAATGTGACTTGTTAAACGACGGTGTCATTTCTTTTTGACGTGGGATAAGGTGCATTCCTTCTTCGCCCATTTGACCAAAAAAAACCTTCAGTGGAAATCAGCTCAGGTTTAAATAACTGTAATCTTATTCTAGATTGTTATGATATAATTATTATAGATTGTTATGGGTGCTTATTTTTAAGAAAAAAATGTAATTTGTTATTTATTTTAAATCAAAATTATATATATATA
>LPNX010107960.1:85828-110987 GCA_001517045.1 Pseudotsuga menziesii
GCTACTAAAATTTCAAATTTATCAAAATACAAAGACATAATTTCATGATTGAAAATGCAAAGACATAATTTATCCACGTCGTGAGGAGGCCGCCTCTGAATGGACCCAAAACCTCCAAAATTCCCCACGCCGCTTGTAAGATGTGAAGGGCAATCGTCAACCTAGCATATTCATTAATGACCATATTTGTCAGTGTCAACCTACTTTTCTCTATCTTTATCAGTGAACGCATTTGTCTGCGTTTCGCCTCTACAAATGTCTTGGAATTAGTAAGAATTTTATTTAAAATGTAATTGATAAAATCTTTAACAACTCATTTTAAAAACTTAAAATGTAATTGATAAATTCTTTAACAGCTCATAATACAATCATATAAATTATAAATTAAGATGGAATTTTACAAATACAGTCACCTAATACAAAGTAAGTTTACTTACTTTTTATTTTACTTCATACATGTAAATTAAATTTACAGTTTTCAAAATTTCTAGACATGCAGAAGAAATAAAACCCATGCCCGTGATCTTAATGCAGATTGTTGTTGCTTCAGCGGCATCGGACTTCAGCGCTATTTCATCTTCATTGTACTTCTGTGTGATCTAAGTTTCTCAGCATTATTAAATACCAGGAGCATATCTGTGATCTTCTCCTAATTATCTCATAGCATTTTCCACATTCATATATCAAAATCCCAATCAGGTATAGTTTCTCTAAACTATTTAACAACCATCTAGCTTGAGTTGAGCATACATTTACAATAAAAAATACAATATCACTTCAACATTACATTGCCTCTTTCCCTTGTCATTATCATCAATTATTTCATTATCTCATTATCTCATGCAACACAAACTTTCATTGTCACTTGTTATAGTTAATTCTAACCAAATAACTTCACCTTCACTCCTATAGCTGGCTAAATATGTAACTTTAATGAATTCAAAACAATATTACCAATACTTCCAAATATGTAACTTTAATGAATTCAAAACAATATTACCAATACTTCCATGCACTTTGGTCCCTTTTTTTCCTCATAAAACCATAAAAATCGTTCAAATTGACCAAAGCAAACTTCTTTGAACAAGCCATCCAAATACAAAGGGCCACAAAACTCTCCACCTTCATAACGGAATCCTTTACCCTTTTCCTCTCGTTCTTTTGTTTGTTCAAGCTCTCACGCCATTACTAGATCAGGAGGAGCTTTTGAAGGCAGCTAGACTTAATTCTCGAGTTCTTGTTCTACACTGGAGTTCTTATTTTCTTATGGAATAACAATGGCTTGTGCTTTCCTGTACATGCAAGTCTCGTAAACAAATATTTCACAAAAATGTAGTTACATGAACCATAGTAATCCAACTTATCAGTGACACACCCTGTGAAGAACATCAGCAATGAATATATTAATTGGTAGAAGAGTATTACATATAAAATAAATAAAAAAAGTTATGTACACCATAGTAGCATAACTCTAGTAAGAATACACATTCCAATAGAATTGATACCTAAAAAAATAAGTAACTAAAAAATCTAGTAAGGTACATAACATGCACTATTGGAGTAAGAATACCTATTCCAATAGGATTGGATACCGAAAAAATAAGTAACTAAAAAATCTAGTAAGTTACATAAACCATTCAATATTTGCATGCAAAAGACCAATCATGGGCTATTTTTCTCCGGAAATTTAGTCTATATTTTATACTTCTTGTCACAAAAAAATCTAAGAAAACATTAAGACTTTTATATATAGTCTCCAAAAGAGAAGAGAATTTATCTAAAAATGTATTTATAAATTTATTTATAAAAATATTAAATAATTAAAATGCCAAAAATAAATTATAAAACAATAAAACAAATTTCTAATAATATATTTAAAAAAATATTACTGTAACTAAAATCTAATATTATAACTAGTTACTAAATTTTATATTATAAAATAAACCTAATTTAAATCTAATCTAATATTTGATATTTATAATTAAAGTATAAACAAAATATATATTATAAATTTTAAAGCTTTCAGCTTTTAAAAAATAAAACTAATTCCCAAATGATTATTTACAAATTTATAAATAAAACAATAAAATTTAAATAATTCTTATGTGTAAAAAATCTAGGAAAATTTACTGTATTTGTGGTATGATGAATATTCGGTGATTTTCGTAGTGTCTTCGAATTTCGGTACAGTGGAATTATGCTACTATGATCTACACTTAGGTAAAGAGATTATTAATGAGAATTTACTAACTAATAACTGAAATATTATTTACAATGAAATCCTGAAGGATTATTCAACATTCCCCCTTTAATCCGAAGGGACATCTCACATGTCAAGCTGCATTCTATTCAAACTTTTCACGGCCCAATGATTTAGTAAATATATCTGCAATTTTCTATGATGTAGAACAACAATGCCTCAGATGAATGGTTTTGGCCTCAACATGATGTCGAATCAAGTGATATTGGTGTTGATATGTTTGGTTCGATCATGGAATTTTGGATTCTTGACCAATTGAATTGCAGAAGAATTGTAAACAAAGAGAGGCGTTGAAGTCATTTGTTTCTCGTGCAAGTTTTCAAGTATTTTATGAAGTCAAGTGATTTCTTTTGTGGCTTGAGCTGCTGAAACATATTCGGCTTTAGTTGTAGAATCAATAGCAACATATTGATTTCGTGATATCCAAGTGATAGTTGTTGATCCAAGCTTCATCAAATAGCCTGAACTAGCCACCCCATGCTCTTTATCTCCAACAAAATCGGAATCTAAATAACTAGTGAGATGGAAGTCTCAAACTTTAGAATATTTGATGACGTAAGATTGAGAGCCTTTTAAATATTTGAGCACTCTCTTTGCTACATTCCAACGACCTTCATAGGGATGATGCATAAACCTCGAAAGTATTCCTAGAGCAAAAGTTATTTCACGAGGAGTAGTAGTAAGATAAATTAAACTTCCAACAAGTTGCTTGTACTTTGTTGGATCTTCAAATATGCTACCTTCATTTGTAGTAAGATTTAGATTCTACTCCATTGGTGTAAAAATAAGATTACAATCATGCATACCAAATTTGCTCAATAACTCTCCAAATTATTTTTTCTGAGAAATAAAAATATGTTTTGGTTTTATATCTACTTCAATTCATAAATAATAATGTAATAATCCCAAATCTATCATATCAAAAACATTTTCCAACTCTCTTTTAATATAGGATATATAATCATCATTATTTCGTGTGATAACCAACTCATCCACATATACAACTAGATATACAACTGATCTTCCAAATTTCTTGATAAATAAAGTTGCATCATCAAAATGAAATGCTTATAATTCAATTTGAGAATATGTTCAATTAACTTTTCATACCATGCTCGGGGTGCTTGCTTCAAACCATACAAATATTTTACCAATTTGCATACCTTTTGTTCTTGACCTTTGATAGAAAAACCTTCAAGTTGATTCATATAAGCATATTCTTTGAAGTCTACATCCAAGAAGGTCGTTTTAACATCCATATGATGTTTTTTCCATCATTTTTGTCTTTCTAATGAAAACAGAGTTCGAATAATGCCCCATTTTGTTGTAGGAGCAAGTTTTATATGTAATCAACACCTTCTTTCTGTGGATATCCTTTTGCTACAAGTCTCTCTTTGTGTTTGTCAAGTGTTCCATGTGCTTTATTCTTGTTCTTATATATCCACTTGCATCCAATGAGTTTGGTTCCAATTGGAGGATCCACCAACCTCCAAGTTCCATTTTTTAGGAGAGCATCATACATACCCTCTTTGCATTGCACTTTTCCATACATCACTAGTTACTGCTTCTTGAAAAGATCGAGGTTCATTAAAAGCATAAAAATTTTATTCACAATCTAATGTGATAAAATCATCATACCTTTTTCGAAATGTCTTAGTCCATGTTGATCTACGAACTTGTTGTTGTGGTGTTTGCTATTTTATTCCTCAAGAACAGGTTCTTCATTATCTATGAGACTTAACTTACCCATTCTATTAAAAATATCATCCACTTTTTTACCCTCCATTAGAGGAAATTTGGGGTCTAAAATGGGCCTTATAAGAAAACGTGCCAAAATAAGTTTTTGTGAGTTGGAATTCAAGAACCAATAGAATTTCAATAAAATAAGTCAACCATAATGGTTGAATTGGCATATTTGTCATTAAAAAAAAACTATTTTTTTTGTTCGTATTTTCGACATATCTCATTGTGTTTTTACTCAAATTTCGATCGGGAGAGCTCGTTGGATGTGGAATTTGATTCCGCATCCAACAAGTACCCACACTGCATACTTTTGATGGACCTCGCTACCCCAAAAACAAGAAATACCTGAAAAAATGTGATGATGATGATCACATTTTTTCAGGTATTTCTTGTTTTTGGGGTAGCGGGGTCCATCAAAAGTATGCAGTGTGGGTACTCGTTGGATGCGGAATCAAATTCCGCATCCAACGAGCTCTCCCGATCGAAATTTGAGTAAAAACACAGGGAGATATGTCGAAAATACGAACACAAAAAGTAGTTTTTTTCTTTCTTCCTCCAAAATTAATTAATATTATTTTATTATTTTAACCATTATTTTATTATTTTAACTATTATTTCATTATTTTCCTTAGGAGGCCCATTTTAGACCCCAAAATTCCTCTAATGATTTTCATCAACTTGTGCATTAGAAGAAACTTGTTGTTATGGAAGGAAATTCCAAAAAATTGACTTAAAAGAGGAACCCCCCCTTCAAGATTTGGAAGTTCATTATCCCTTTCATGATATATTTTTTATAATGAAATTTATGAAGCTGAGCAAGTTTTTAATCAATATTGATTGCATATTTCTCAAATTCAAGAAATATAACATCTCTAGAAACAATAAACTTCCTATTATCTTCATCATACAATCTATAATCTTTGGAAGTATTAGAGTATCCAAAAAATATACACTTTCAACTTCTTTCTCCCAATTTATTCCTTTTTTTCTCAGCAATCAAATCATAACATGTGGAACCAAAACATTTAAAATGCTTGACAGCTCGAAGATGGCCATGCCAGTTTTCATAAGGTGTTTTTTTTGTAGTGCAACAGAAGGACATTTATTCTTAATGTAGACAAAAAAAGAGGTGCTTCTCCCCAAAACATTAACTTAAAATTCTTAAAAAACATCATTGATCTTACCATATTCAATAGTTTCCTATTCATATGTTCTACCACAACATTTTGTTGTGGATTGTAAGGAACAATGGTTTGATTTTTAGTACCATTCTCTTGCAAAAATTTCCAAAATCTTGAGATGTGTATTCATCACCATTGTCATTTCCAAGGCTTCCAATATTGAGCTGAGTTTTATTTTTAATCCACAAATGAAAATTTATGAATGTATCAAAATCTTGATATTTTGCTTTTAATAAATAAACTCAACAAATCCTTGTAAAGTCATCAATAAAAGTCATTAAATATATTTGTCACCATTTGCTGATGGATCAAGCATGGGATCACATAAATCTGAGTGAATAAGACCAAGCTTTCTAGAAGCTCAAAACATAGAATCATGAAAATGTTGTTAACTGTGCTTGCCTAAAATACAAACATCACATTGGGAAAGTTGTCTTGGAATAGTAGGAAGCCCTTGAAATCCTTTTTGTTTCATAATTATGAGACAATCATAATTAATATGACCAAATCTAGCAAGCCATAACAAGTTGGAAGACAAATTATCATTACGTCGAACCAAATTTGTAGAATTTTGTGAGTTGGAAGAGGTAGCATTCAATTTTAAAAGTTTTTCATCTTCCACTCGATTCATTACAATCACATTATCATAATCTCTTGTAATCTCAATTATACCATCAAACATATGTATTGAGTGACCTTGTTGTCTAATTTGCACAAGAGAGATTAAGTTTCCCTTTAATTGTGGAACATAAAGAACATCAGAAAGTATATAATCAGCAAGTCCTGATAATTTAAGTCTAACAGGTCCAATTCCTGAAGGTTTTAACTGATACTTATCTACCAAATGTTCTACCTAATCAATTTGATCACTAAGAGTCTCAAAGAAGTCTTATATAAATGTCATATGGCATGTGGATCGAGTATCTAATAACTGAATGTCATTCCAAGAAAATGAAGTACTAAAAGATTCTTTAATTCCAAGATTACAATGTGCACATTTAGGAGGCTTACCTTTATCTTGTATTTTCTCTTTCTTTTTAACAATTTTCTCCCAAGAAGTTCTACAATAACTCACAGTATGACCAGTTTTTCCATTTCTATAACATTGTTTCTCTCCTTGATTAAATCCCCCCCCTGTCCTATGTATTTTCCTCTTTGTCCTCTACCTCGACCTCTGCTTATATTTTCTTCTTTTGATTTGTGTCCTTTTTGTGCAAGACAAAAAGTTTCTTCATTGGGATTAGACTCTTTCTTCCCAAATGCTTTCTCTCTTTCTGCAATTTTCTCAACAAATTTTTGAAAGTTCATAGCTTTCATCTCGCCACTAGCTTGAAGTGATTCTAAATAGTGTGTATAGGAAGGGTAGAGAGATTTACTAAATGCAGTAAGTTGAATGTGAACTTTTACACCAGTTGCATCAATATCATGGAAAATAGCTCTAATTTCATAAGCAAGTTTCATTGGATCATTATCTTTTAATTCTAAGTTAAATAACTTCATTAACAATTGTATGATTTCAAGCTCAGAATGTGGATCATATAAATATTTTAGTTTATTTAATGAATCCCAAGCATTTTTGCTGGAAACTAAATGTCTACTTACTACTTCACTTACATAGGAAATGATCAAGGCATAAGCCTTCTTTTCCTTTCTTTTCCATAATGCTAACTCTTTGGTATTAGTAGGCTGTACTGGTGCACTTTTCTCCACTTCATATATTGCATCTCCATCTTTCTTATCTTCAAAATTCTCATTTTCACAAATTCCATCCCACATGTTATTAAAAATAAGGGTATTTTTAACTATACTAAACCATTCATGATCATTTTCTTTACGAGACAAAATTACTCCAACAATTGAAATTAAAGAATTCATTGAAATTTACTGTGTAGTAAATGTTTATGTACAAATTATACAAATTATAGTATGATATATTTTTTTCCACTCCGCTTATTTTCATTAAAATATTTTTATCTTCTACAATGATTTCCGCAAAGGTTTTATAATTTAATTAAAAAAAAACCTTGCACCCAAATATAAATGGCGTCTTAAAAGATTTTATTTTCTAAAAAGAACTCCCCAAATATTTGATAATTAATTTAAAGAAACCATTGCACTCAAATATAAATGGCAGCTCTCTTCCTTTTTTTTCTTAAAAAAAAAGAAAACAATTCTTCTAAACAATTACCGAAACAATTTACGTGCAGTCTCTCCTTTATGTGCAGTCTTTCTTCCACAATATTTACTAAGAAACTTTCCTTTTCTTGGTGATAGCTCCTTTCCAGGTTCCTCCTTCATGGGATCCTTCTCTCTCACCAATGCTTCGTTGCCTTGCTCTGATACCACTGATACATGCCTTGAAGAACCTCAACAATGAATATATTACTTCGTAGAAGAGTATTAGATATAAAGGAAATAAAAACTCTTATCTACAGTTAGATAATGAGATTATTAACAAGAATTTACTAACTAATAATTGAAATAGTATTTACAATGAAATCCCAAGGGATTATTTAACAATGTGGACTAATTTCAAAGAAAGACCATAATATGCAAGATCTAGAAACCAAGAACAATGAAGCTGTCAACTTGGACACATAATTTTCCATGAGATTAAATTTTTTATAGATAGATCAAATATGACAGTTGATGTAGGATTAAATCTGATTGAGAGTGAAATCAAATGCAACCGTTGATGTACGCTGTAGTAAAAACCGTTGCTCGGCTTTGGTGTAAAATTCCACCAAAAGTAAAACCCATATTAAATCCATGTTAGGTTCAAAGGACCTCGCAACTTGGATCCTAAAGGAGGGACTGCACCCACTCCCATCAGAAGGTGTTGACTCGATAATTTTTCAATGCAGTTTCATAGGTAGAGTAAGAGGTAATGGGCGAAGATGTGTGCTTATTGCATGCGTTGGCCTTGGTGGTTGGCACTTTTAGTTAAGCAGTTCAACTTCCCATGACTTTAAATTTTGTACATGTATTAATGAATCGGTTTCCTTTTCACATTACCTGTTACAGCTAGCTGACAACTTATACATTAGCATAAAAGAAAACTAAAACACCTTGCTTTTCATGCGAGTTTTTGATAAAAAAAAATGGTTTATTTCTACAATTTCATAATTCTAGTATTGGTAAGAAAGATTAATCACCATTACTACACTAAATTCTTGATTTTAAAACTATCCAAATCATTTGAATTGTCATATGAGTTTTGCAAATTGCGATTTCAACAATAATTAATCTGCTAGATTCAAATGAGTTGGAGGCATTTTAGTTAGCGCTTATACTGCTTCGTGACTTATCAAATCAATGCCGACACCTTTATTTCAATGTTTAATGGTTCTTTAAATCGTGATTCAAATCATGGCTACACACTTCATATCGGCGGCTCTACTATGTAAGATAGCCCTCAACAGAGGCTTCCTCAACCTGCGTGAGTTGCTTAAATGTTCAATGAAAGGTGGTTGTTCTTTCCAAATGTGTATCTTCTTATCAACAATGACACATCGTCTTTATTCAGAATGCAAAACAATCTGCAATTTACTCACAAAACTATATAATTCTACTCTCATCTAAAAATTAATAGTCACATGTACAATACTTTAATCTACATGAACTTTTAGCTTGCGGAGTACTAGATCTCATAGTTTCTCATTTCATGGGCCTACAGTAAGGAAGTACCATCTTATTATTATTATTCTTATGTCATGGGTGTGTTTGCAAAATTTGTATACCGTGAACAACCATATTAATCATATTAATATGTTTGGAATATGTTGATAGGTATATATTTGACACAATGAGATTATTAATACATAGTTTTAGATTACATTGAACCTATCACCCTTGGAGTACATTACCTAAAGTATTGTTCTCATGATACTACACTACCAAATGGAAAGCTTATTGGGAAGTGCATGGTTTCACTGCAATGAAGTTTGACTTTTCTAGCTAAGATATGGAGTCAAGAGCACAACTACACATTCATCTAATAGTTTTTTATTACCATGTTTTAATTACCACACTCATCTAAATTTAATTTAATAGTTGAATCACTATTTGAGTTAACCTAATATTTATGTAATAGTTAATATAATAGTTATCCAATATAACCCTGATTAGATTTTGTAATGTCCCTTTTTAAATTTTATTAAATGACCATTTTTTTCACTTTTTCCCCAATTTCGACCTTAACTAGTTTTGATGTCTAGACCTCCAAATTCGCCCAAATGCTCCCAAATTTTCTATGAAGGTACATTAATGATATTATAACTTAAATATGATTTTCATAGATGTTTAATTACACACCAATTACTTCTACAAACTTGTTTAATTTTCTATTGAAAGTAGGATTCTTTACTAGCAAATTGGGGCTGCAATTCCCCGTGGTAATTGTCGGAAATGGCTTCACAAATGATCCCAAAGTCACTCAGATTTCTGAAAAAAGGTTGGGGATATCTAAGGGACCTTTTAAAATTCTCATATTAATCATGGTTCAGTTTATACAGTCTTTTATTACTCTTTACAAAACAACTCCCAAGTCACAATTTCAACCCTTGGGGAAAATGCACCAAATCTTCTCCCAATGCAATAAAAATGAGTAAAATGGCTTCCAATGCTTAAGTAATAAAAATGAGACTTGAAATAAAAATTAATGACATTCATCCATCATACATTTATCAGAGATACATTTCTCCATTCTAAATAATAAGCATTACCATGGAATATATTAAAGTAGAGTGGAAATGGTCATTCTTTGCTCATTAAAAGTCATTTTGACATACAAATCTTGGGAATTTCGACTTTAAAATTTATGATAATGAATAAAATATAATATTGAACTGATTAAAATCATAAATGGACAATTAAAGGCTCCACCAATTCGAAATCATCAGCATTACAATGGTTCACAACAAGATAGTGGGGAAATGACACTATTTCTTCATTATTCAACATTTTTACATGAATTATTTTGGGTTTTTCGACCTGAGAGTCTGCTGAACATGAAATACAGGTCATATACATTAAAAAATAAGATAATGGTCATTATAATCTTCCCCAAAGAGATCAATATCTCACCCAAAGTGCAATCCCTCCATTGGCATGAATATGGTGTGAAAACTGGAAATAGTTGAGAGAGAGTGATGCAATAGAAGAATATACATGATTTCATGTATCTTAAACCTACAAATAGGACTCCATTAAAGCTCCATGAAATTCCTGAGTGGCCTCTACAAACACCAACTTGGATGGGAATCTTTCACCCTCAAAATTCACTAGTAATCCACTAGCTCATGCAATTCACAAATGATCAAAATCCAGTCTCTTGGTTTATTTCTGTATTTTATAAACATACTTAGCCTTTTAAGGTTCCCAATCCATCCACAAACTCATTCCGATTCGAATTTTGGTGTGGGATCAATATTTTCCATGTGTCCTCCCTTTCCTAGCCTTCCATCTTCCCCCAACTTGATTAGGAGCCCATTGAGCTTCCACAACTCACATGAGAGCTCTTTTGGATGCTCTATTTAGACCTGACATGTTAGATATGTCAAATTTCATCCTTCATATCTAATTTGTGTCATATATGTCATAGAATCTTCATCATTGTTGTGATAGAGCTAGGGAATCTAGTCCAAGTGTCTCACTAGCTCCAAAATGACTCTTCCATTTCCATGTAAGTTACATTTCTTCTCAAATTCGACCTATGCTGAAAATGGATAAATTTTATTATCCTTATAACTTATCCAAGAACCTTTATGCTTCACATGGATTCAAAATTGCAAGAGGAGGTTTCCATTTAGCACCAAATTTATATTTTGTGTGGGCCCCATACTCTCCATGTGTCTCCATGCTCCATTTCCACTTCAATTTTATCTTGTATTTATTTATTTATCTCCTTTATTAAATATTTATTCCATTTGAATGTTCAAACGTGATTTATTGTCCCCCTTATTCTATATCCCAAATATTACACCCCTAACCTAGGAAACTAGTAATTTTCATCCTTGGCAGTTATTTGACCCTTACCATCAATTTGACTAACTCTCATGAATATGGAAAATGTGATTAGGCTATTGTGACCCAATGAAAAATTTGGGACATGAAAAATCCTACCTTCCCAATATTGCTTTTCCTCAAGCAATTTCAAACATGGGTGTTGAAGAACCTACTTTTTGTATGATTCTTTGAAGTTTCCATTGAGTTTCCCAACTTTGCATCTTTGATATTCCATGAATATTTTTGAGAGGAACCACCATGCTTGCTGTTGCGCTAATCTAATTAAAATCACTTTATTAAGGGGGGAATCCATCTCCCATACTACGTTTTTCCCCAAAAATTTGAAATCAATGGGACTAAAAACTATCCCAGGGTCCCATTGCTTGTATTGCACTCCAACAATTAGGAGTGCTCTCCAACCCATACCATTAGGAAAGAAAATTCTGGGATCCTATTTTCTTGTATGCATTCTTACAAACATCATGAGTACATAATATATATCATCAAAGTACATAATAACATAATAAAAATGTACATCAAGGAAGTGCCTCATCAAAAAATCATGAAAGTGTTTATACCTCCAAGTAAGTAGACCACCATTTGCCAAGTGCATACAAGCTTCAAGCGACCAGTCAAATCTGCTCCAATGACATAGGTGAGGATCCCATGTCCTATAATGTTGTTCCCAAATAATGCAATATGCATCAAAATAATAATCAGCCATGTGTTCTTTCATCCGAGAAGTGAATGAAGAACCTCCATCAAAATCTGAACCAAATAAGGAGAAAATAAAATATGAAGACTTCAAGTGGCTCAAATATGTCTCATAAATACATCCATGAATGAGAGAATCATAAAGATATAAAAAATTATGTGGCTGGAAAAAAAATGTTCTCCAATCATAAATATATTCACCCCAGTGTTGAATGAAGTTCCTCCAACATCAAATGAACCAAGTGTTGAGCAAGAAAACCCATGAGTCTTCAAGTGACACCAATGCATATCATAGGTGCATCCATGTATATGTGCATCATCATAAAGTAACAAAGGATGCTGCTGAAAATGTGAATAAGAGTGTGCTCCAACCATGTCATCATAAAAAGTAAATCTAGGAGTTCCATACTCCTCACGTGGCACCATAAAAAAGAAGCCTTTCACCCATACTGCGTTGACACTAATGCTGCAAAACATGGAATGGTAGGATGTAGGAGAATGAACTAACTCACCCAAATGATCAAAAAGTGCAGAAGTTTCATCATGGGAATGATCCATATGGGTAGTATCACGCATATCCTTCAAAAGTGTTAAACCTTTGTCATAGATTGGTTCCAATGTAGAGGAATCATGCGCTTCTTTAAAAATTGCATAACATTCATCAAGAGACAATTGAAGTTCCTCTTCCACCACATAAAGTGTTTGGATCTCTTCAAGTTAATCTTAAAACACATCAAGCACATTCAAATTTCCACATTTCTCATTATCCACCATGTCATGAGAATCCTCCAAACAATCTACCATTTTATAATCTGAA
Source organism: Pseudotsuga menziesii (assembly GCA_001517045.1). Classification (NCBI taxonomy): domain Eukaryota; kingdom Viridiplantae; phylum Streptophyta; class Pinopsida; order Pinales; family Pinaceae; genus Pseudotsuga; species Pseudotsuga menziesii. Next base: position 98,550 of record LPNX010107960.1, read on the forward strand.
ACATAGGAGGAAACAAAAGTGTCTTGCAACTTTTCAAGAAGTTGCTCATTTTGAATTGTGAGCTTATGAATAACTTCATTATTATTCAAGTAGGATTCATGTAATCATTCACTAAGCGCAATGACATTTTTTCTATCAAAAATTAAAGACATGAAATTACCTTTGATGTTGCACGTTGCTCTTTGAATCTTCTCCATGTCTTCAAGGAAGGATGGCTCCTGCAAGGAAGTAGCTCTCCATCAAGAATTTGATACCAATTCTTGAGTGTCATGGAGTATTCTAAGGGCCTCTTGGATCTTCTTTTCATTCATATTTAAGGACCCTTCAAGAAAATGAGCCTCTTGCAAATGAACCTCCTCATATTATTCCTTCTTGCTTGGACCAACTTCATGAAGCTCAAGTGGTGATGGGGAAGTTGATCTTGTTTCTTCTTCAACTAATACAAGGTCTTCATTTTCATGTTGAATGGAGTTTTGGATCGTAGCAACTCTTTCAAAAGTTATCTCTATGTCACCAAGATAGAGGTGTGAGCACCCATCAGTAGGTACTCCTTCATAGTTCAAGCATCCATCACTAGATTCTCTATGTTTCATATCCAAGGTAGAATGTGTCTCAAAATGACCTTCATTATTTTCAATAGAAAATTCTCCATAATTATGTGATGTCTCTTCAAATTTTTCAGAGTCACTTGGGAGTGAATTTTGATCCTCTTCATGTACTACTTCTTCTAATTCAACTATTTCAGAACTAGGTGGTTCATGGGTCTTCTCCTTTTGCTCCTTCAAACAACTTGATTCATTTTTCCCCTTGGTTTTCTTAAAATCAATATATTTTTTCCAACTTTGGATAGCCAAAGATTCTAATCCTTTCATAACATTCTTGGTCACATATTCAAGTATAGGTTCCATGCTTTTCATTATCTCCTCACCATCATATGAGGTTCCCTTTTCATCCCTAGTCATAGTTTCCCCAAAAATTGCCTTCTTCTCCTACTTTTTTTTTCCTCTTCAACAAAAGCACTTTTGGGTTTCAATATATAATGGTGGTACCTGAATTATTGTACTAATAAGTATCAGACCACATCAGGTTCCAATATCATGCTCTGATACCACTGTAATGTCCATTTTTGAAATTTTATTAAATGACCATTTTGTTTCACTTTTTTCCCAATTTTGATCTTGACTAGTTTTGATGTATAGACCTACAAATTGGCCCAATTGCTCCCAAATTTTCTCTGAAGGTAAATGAATGATAATATAAATTAAATATTATGTTCATATATGTTTAAGGACCCCCAAATTACTTCTGCAAAATTGTTTAAATTTTGGTTCAAAGTAGGATTCTTTACTAGCAAATTGGGGCTCCAATTGCCCCCGATAATTGCCGAAAATAGCTTCACAAATGATCCCAAAGTCACTTGAATTTATTAACAGAGGATGGGGATGTTTAAGAGGAATTTTAAAAGTATCATATGAATAATGGTTTAGTTTATATAGGCTGTTATGACTCTTTCCAAAACAACTCCCAAGTCACAATTTTGACCCTTGGGGAAAATGCACCAAATTTTCTCCCAATGCAATAAAAATGAGTAAAATGGCTTCCAATTCTTAAGTACTGGACATGAGACTTGAAATACACATTAATGAAAGTCCATCCATCATACCTTTATTAGAGATACATTCCTCCATTCGAAATAATAAGCATTACCATGGCATATATCAAAATAGAGTGGAAATGGTCATTGTTTGCTCATTAAAAGTCATTTTGACATACAAATCTTGGGAATTTTGGCTTGAAACTTTATGAGAATGAATAAAAAATAATATTTAATGGATTAAAATCAGAAATTGTCAATGAAAGGCTCTCCCAATTCGAAATCATCAGCATTACAATGGTTCACAACAAGACAGTGGGGAAATGACACTATTTCTTCATTATTCAACATTTTTACATGAATTATTTTGGGTATTTTGACATGAGAGTCTTTTGAACATGAAATACAGAGAATATACATCAAAACACAAGATAATGGGAATTATAGTCTTCCCCAAAGAGATCAATAGCTCACCCAAAGCACAATCCCTCCATTGGCATGAATATGGTGTGAAAACTGTAAATAGTTGAGAGAGAGTGCTGTAATAGAAGAATCTACATGATTTCTTGTAGATTACACCTAAAAATAAGACTCCATTAAAGCTACATGGAATAACTGAGTGTCCTCTCCAAATACCCACTTAGATGGGAATCTTTCACCCTTGAAATTGGCTAAGGCAAGAAAACTAGTCATCCATTAGCTCTCACAATTGACAAATGACAATTTCACAAAGGATAAAAAATAAATTCTCTTGGTTTATTCCTATATTTTATGAGAATCCTTATCCTTTTAAGGCTCCCAATCCATCCAAAAACTCAATCCAATTCGAATTTGGGTATGGGCTCAAGATTTTCCATGTGTCCTCCCTTTCTTAGCTTTCTATCTTCCCCCAATTTGAGTAGGAACCCATTGAGCTTCCCCAAATCACATGAGAGATCTATTGGATGCTATATTTCGACCTGTCATGTCAGATATGTCAGATGTCAGCATTCATATCTAATTTGTGTCATAGGTGTCATAGCATCTTCATCATTGTTGTCATAGAGCTAGGAAATCTAGTCCAAGCGTCTCACTAACTCCAAAATGACTCTTCCTTTCCCATGTAAGTTACATTTCTTCTCAAATTCGACCTATGATGCATATGGCCAAATGTATTAACCTTATAACTCATCGAAGAACCTTTGGTATTCCAATGGATTTGAAATTGCAAGAGGAGGTTGCCATTTGGTACCAAATGTTTAGCTTGTGTGGGCCCCATAGTCTCCATGTGTCTCCATGCTCCATTGTCACTTCAATTTTATCTCGTATTTGTTTATTTAGCTCTGTTCTTAAATATTTATTCCATTCTAATGTTCAAACATGATTTACTGTCCCCCTTATTCCATATCCCAAAGCTTCCACCCCCAACCTAGGAAACTAGTGATTTTCATCCTTGGCAATTATTTGACCCTTAGCATCAATTTGACAAACTCTCATGAATATGGAAAATGTGATTAGGCCAATGTGACCCAATGCAAAATTTGGGAGATGATAGAGTTGAAGAAGTTAAGCTTATAGTTGTATAATCATTGGAGTTAAGGTAATAGTTGTATCTAATAGTTAAGTTAATAGTTATCCAATATAGTGTGATTAGAGTTGAAGTTAAGATAATAGTTGTATAATCATTGGATTTAAGATAAATATAGTTGTATCTAATAGTTAATTTAATATATTAGGAAGTGTAGTTCAAGTAAAATTCATTATTGGATTGGACATTAAGATAATAGTTGTATCATCAATGGAATTAAGCTCATAGTTGTATCTAATAATCAAATAGGTGTATATAATAATTGAATAGTTTAAGCTGAAGTTTAATTTTTCCAACTATCATGAACTATACTTATCATATGTTAACTATGTTATTTTTTATTCTTTTGAAACTATTAATTATGAATTTCGAATGACGCCCATAGAATCAATCTCGACAGTACACTTGTCTCATTCTCATCCATAGATGAAAAAACATAGATGGTAGTCCACCTCTAAATTCGAAGATATATATGTCTATCGACATAACTAGCACACCCACATAGTTTGTGGTTGGATCACGTTGATAGGGATCAAAGGGTTAAGAGATAGTTATGGAATGGAAGACAATTTGGAAATAGTTTTTTATTCTTCATATTCTTCTAGTTAAACGGGTTCAACTGTGAGTTATCCATTCCTAGCTACATGTTATCACCGACTTTCTAGCTATTATCCATTTATCAACTATAAGTTATTTCTGATATTCTTTTTATTTTTATCTCATATTATTCTAGTTATCCACCATGAACGGTTGGTTATCCAGTCATCACCTACGAGTTATTGAATGACTGCCATAGAATCAATATCGAAAGTACACTTTTCTCATCCTCATCCGTAGATGAAAAATAATAGGTCATAGCACCCCAAATCTCAAGTAAAAATGTCTATCGACGTAATTAGCTAGATTCACAACTACTTGATGGAGGATTTTATTAGGAGTTCAAAGGATTTGATTAGGGGTTTGAATATTACATGAGTGCACATTAGCTAGACTTCTAGATGCCAAAAGTACTTATACTAAGCCTTAATTGATTAGAGTTGAAGTTAAATTAATAGTTGTAGAATAATTGGAGTTAAGCTAGCATTTATATTTACTGAGTTAAGCTAATAGTCATCCAATATAACCATGATTAGAGTTGAAGTTAAGCTAATAGTTGTAGAATCATTGGAGTTATAATAGTTGTATCTAATAGTTAATTTAAAAGTAATATATCAACAATTGTAGCTCAAGTAAAAGTTGGAGTTGAAGTTAAGATTATAGTTCTATCATCAATGGAGTTAAGCTCATAGTTGTATCTATTAATCGAAGAGTTGTATCTAATAATCAAATAGTTGAAGTTGAAGTTTAATTTTTCAAACTAATAGTTGTATCTAATAGTTAATTTAAAAGTTAATATATCAACAATTGCAATTCAAGTAAAAGTTATGATTGGATTTCACATTAAATTAATAATTGTATCATCACTAGAGTTAAGGTCATAGTTGTATCTAATAATCGAATAGTTGAAGTTGAATTCAAATTTTTCCAACTATCATGAACTGTACTTATCACATGATAGATAAGCTATTTTTTAATTTTTTGAAATTAATAATTATAAATTTTGGACGATGCCCATAGAATCAATCTGCACATTACACTTGTGTCATTATCTTTTGTATATGAAAAAACATAGATGGTAGTCCACCCCAAAATTCTAAGATATATATGCCTATCGGCGTAATAGATGCCCAAATACCAGATGGAGGAATTTATTAGGAGGTTGAACGATTTGATTAGGATTTCAACTGTTACATGAGTGCACATTAGCTAGACTCCAAGATGCCAAATGTACTTATACTAAGCTTTAAGTGATTAGAATTGAAGTTAAGCTAATAGTTGTAGAATAATTAGAGTTAAGATAATATTTGTATCTAAGAGGTACGCTAATAGTTATCCAATATAACCGTGATTAGAGTTGAAGTTGAGCTAATGGTTGTAGAATCATTGGAGTTAAGTTAATAGTTGTATCTAATAGTTAATTTAAAAGTTAATATATCAACAATTTCAGTTCAAGTAAAAGTCATGATTGGGGTTGAAGTTAAGCTAATAGTTGTATCTAATAGTTAGTTTAAAAGTAAATATATCTCTTGAAGTTGAAGTTTAATTTTTCCAAGCAATACTTCTACCTAATAGCTAATTTAAAAGTTAATATATCGGAAATTACACTTCAAGTAAAAGTCATGATTGAAGTTGACATTAAGATAATAGTTGTATCATCAATGGAGTTAGGCTCATAGTTGTATCTATTAATTGAATAATTGTATCTAATAATCTAATAGTTGAAGTTGAAGTTTATTTTTTTAAACTATCATGAATTGTACTTATGAGATGTTAACTAAGATATTTTTATTTTTTTGAAATTATTAATTATGAATTTTGGATGACGCCCATAGAATCAATTTGTCTCATTATCCACCGTAGATGAAAAAGCATAGATGGTAATCTACCCCAAAATTCTACGACATATACGCCTATATCGACGTAGACACGGTATATTTGTTAATAAAATTGACTAATTTATTGCTCATCAATTTATTATTATTATTATTATTATGCCATGCATGTGTTTCAAATATTTGTATAACATGGCATATTTGTTAATAAAATTTATTTATTGATTTCTTGTTTTATTTTGAAGTGATAAGTACCTAATTTATTCCTTGATTTCTTGGTTTTGTTTCAAAGTGATAAGTTTTAAATTTATTCATATACTTTTTCTTTTATAATGGTAAGGATTTTAATCATAAAATTTTACATTCATACCTTTACATATACATATACATATATATAATAGAAATGTTGTTAACTAGAATTTATTTGTTGAAAAGTTATTAAAAATATATATAAAAAAAACTTATTAGAAATGTCACGAACCTTTCAATTCCATAAAAAAATACAAAAAATTGATATAACATATAAACAAAAACACATCGTTATGTTCCTAAAATGAATTAGTTACTATGGCATGAATACATCTGTCATTGCTTGTACAATCGATTACACAATTCTTAAAACTGTTCTATGACAATTTGCACAAACTGTGGATGTTTACAGAGTTTAACGGCATGCTGTCGTCATACCTAAAGGTGACGTTTTTGTTCTTTTTACACATTTATCTTGTTTATTGTTTACAAAATGCTTTCTTATCCCTAACGCTAAGTGTGGGGATCCATCTCCTGCCTTAAATCTTAAAGCATGATGCCTTGGTTGTATGAGAAACACACTTGGGATACTAAGAGTATAGTCTTGATCCCAATATTTAAAATGTAATAAATATTTGAAGAACCCAAGGGTTAACCTTTTTCATAAAGCACATGGTTATAATATATATAACATTGGAAAGGACCCAAGGTGTAACCCTGGTCCTAATGCATATAATCATGGTTCAGATGTTTCTATTTTAATGTTTATACAATATGGATATGGGGTTTATACCATGATTGAACGTTGGAATGAATATAGTAATTAACATGTTATGATTGCATTCGGTCGTGTGTTATGATTGTTATAAAGTTTGGTACCTTGGTTGACTTGTGAATTAAAGGGTTTTTCTCGTTGCGAGTTGATAACACATCCAAGCCTTAAAGGATTGCTCAAGAATGAATCCCGATTGTTGACCTGTATAACATGATAGAAAGGGTTTAATTAGGGCTTAATGTGTCATTTTTTTTGTCTGAACCATTCATTGTTTTGGTTATTCGGTATGTAAGCATGTGAGCAGAGGATCTGCCCTATCCTAGTGATTCTATGAGGTTCTTGGTGTAAATAATGTTAGTCATTAATGGCATTATTATTGGTTGATTTTGAAGGTGTAAGGAAGGCTACTTGGCACCAATGGCCTCCCTCAGTCATAGCTTATTGTTTACTGGGAATCAAACCCAACCACCATCTTCAGCCTCAAACTGCCTCTTACTAGGTAAAGAAAGCAACTCTCAACTTTGCAAAGATTTTGGAAATGTATTTTATTAACTCTTAGGTTTGCAGGGACTTATGGTTTTAATGTTTCTTGTAGGATGAGGAGGGATAAGGCATCTAGGAGCAGCCGACCCCTGGACCTCTCTGCTATTCAAACAAGGTAATGGAAACTATATTTATTTAATTCATTTCACTTTTGTTATCGTTATAACTATGGATAATTCATTGCAGGTTTGAGAGCACTAGCGAAGATGGAGACAGGGTCACCTCCTCCCAGGCCCACATATTAGAACGCCAGGGTAAGAATAATAAAAATGTTACTTTGCTTAATTTCTATTTTTCCTTTATTTAACTATATTGGTCAGTCACTGACCAATGTTTACTTGTTTGTAGGTGTCTCTTGACTAGGTCTTGGAGCCTTGAAGAAGATTAAGGCTTCATCCTATTTGCGATATAAGTTCTAGGTTCCTTTTGATTCAACCTTGAGCGGTTTATAATTTAACGAACAGAGCGCTTCGTAGCCTCTATTACGGCATAGGTATTTAAACTTGTTTGTGTGCATGTGTTTGCTTGTTTTACGGATTACAAGTTTATCGTGGGTGCCATCATGGATGGGCTTACCTCCACTTTGGTTAGTCTATAAAATGTATTTAATTGTTCGGATTTTGTAAATATGGTGGATGCCATCGTAGATGGTCTTACAACCACAAGGATTGTGCATTATTTTTGTTTAACGTTCAATAATTAATAGAGTGATATGACCCTTAAGGTCTGTACCTGATTCTTATTAATGTGTTTGTTAATTGTGCATCTCTATAGGTTTAAGATAGTATCTACCATGAATTTAATTCTCTAAATTAGTTGGAGCTACTGCTCTCGGCCTGTACCATTAAATCGTATGTGTTTTTGGTTATTAGATGATGGATAGTTTCTGTCACTAAATTTAGTTCTCGTCGAGGCTTCCATCTACGATGGTATTACTTTCACATAATGAGTTTGATTGATTCATTGTCTTTTAAAATGGATTAGTATCCTATAGATTATATTTTGGTTAATAAATGGTAGAATTTGAGGCATTGAGTTAGCCATGCGATCATAATAGATGCTAAAAACAATTTTTGGAAGTGGAACCAACCTCTAAACTTGATACCCTCAACTTAGTCGGGGACTGCTAGTTAATTAATGAATTGGATATTTTCGTAATTTCAATACTTGGTATGGTTTCATATATTGCATAAATATATATATTTGTAAATGAATATAGGATATATGTAAATATTTCTTAAGATCAAGATGGATCTTGATCTGAGCATTCTTGATTTGTAATATTCGATTTGTAATTGGGGTTTGTGAAATGGGATGCATTTTAATATGTTATAAATCTATGAAGGTCTTTCGACTCTTAAATGGATTCTAGTATATTTGATTATTATTTTATACAATAGAATTATTGTCTATATTATTCGGTTTGTTTTCTTTTGTTGATTTATCAATGAATTTGTTATAATAGTTTAATCAACACTCGAATCGGGTATGGATTCCAAAATAGAGATCCGTTAGAAATCAATACTAATACTAATAATATTATTTTACAGATAAGAATATAAATAAGAAAGAGTATCTAATCTTATAATATGTTTCTTCCCTTCGAATAGTTTATAGAACCAAACTAGGTTATAACTACTTTATACCATGTAATTAGATCTTTCGTTAATTTTGTTTCAATTTTTTAATTACACATAAGATATGAAGTGTCGATCCAGGTACGACTGCCTAAACATATATTCAGAATGAACCGTTGATCCTGTTTGCTAAACCATAAGAGAAAAATCCACTTAATGGGCCATCTCTTGAATTATTAGATTCAATTCCCCATCCAATGCTAGCCTCGTTCTTGCTAATGGTCATACTATTATATAGTATTTTTCCTAGGACTTGGTCATTTATGAGCCTCCACTTTAGCGCTCAAAAAAGAGTTGTGACTTGATTTTGGGGAAGATGTCTCCTTCACCTTGAGTTGTCACTTAGCAACTACAACCACTTGTATTTTCCTCCTGTGGGTTAGCAAATACTCTTCAACAACTATTTCATTTATGTTCCCTCTAGTATCTTTTATTAATAAAAGATAATCCATTACATTTGTTTTATTCAATGACTTCTTGTCAAAGATATTTAAAATAATAAAATAAAATATTTAAAAAGAATTTAATAGCAATTTATTAATCTTGGTGTATTACATACACCTCCCCTTAGAGGATAACACCGTCCTCATTGTTATTATATTTCTATATTTATTCCTCCATTTCTTCATATTGAAATTGGATCGGATATCCCTCTCGCATATCACTTTAAAAATACCAAGTGGGATCTTCCAGACTAAGGTGCTTCCATTGCACCTTGGCTTGTCTAATGGTACGGTTCTAGAATAAAAGTTCTCTCCTGTTGAGAATAAGCTTCGATCCCACCTAGAACTCTTGTTTTGGTTCCACCTATATAACATTCTAATTGATCACATGAGTAGCATCATGAACATATTTCTTCAAAATGGAAATGTGAAAAACATTATGTAGTTTAATAGTAGGTGGTAGGGATAACTCGTATGCAACCGACATTACTTTAGCCAAAATTTCAAATGGATCACAATACTTGGGTGCCAATTTAGAATAGTTACCAAGTATTAGAGATATTTTCTTCGATTTTACCTTTATATACACATTCTCACCTACCTGGAACTCTCGAGGAGTTCTTTTTAAGTTAGTATAACATTTATTCCTATCTTGGGAAGCTTTCAAATTTTGTTGTACATGTTTCACTGTTAGTTCCATATCCTTAACAATTCAGGTCCTAACATTAACCTATCAACTGGACAGCTCCAAGAAATTGGAGTATTACATTTTCTTCCACACAAAATTTCAAAAGGACTCATACCAGCTCATACTTAAAAATGATTATTATAAGGAAATTCCACTAAGTGTGCAAGTAATATTTCCACTTACCCATTTTATCCATTACATACATTCTAATCATGTCTTCTAGGACATGATTTACCCTTTCAATCTATCCATCCATTTGCAGATGATACGCAGTACTAAAATTCAATTATGTGCCTAGTCCTTTAAACAAAGCCTTCCAAAAAATTTCTTGTCAATTGTACATCTCTATCCAAGATTATTACCTTGGTACACCATGTAACCTTAAAATCTCTTTCATAAAAATATATGTGATGTTAACAGCCTTATAAGTAGATTTTCTAGGATAAAATGAGTTGCTTTACTTAATTATAGACTATGACCATGATTGAGTCATGTTGCCTAAAATTGTTTGGTAGACTTGTTATAAAATTCATGTTGATTATTTCCCACTTCCATTCTGGAATGGGTAGCGGTTGCGGTAGCTTTGCTGGATGTTGGTGTTCTTCCTTTACTTGATGGCATTTGATGCAGCAAGATAAATATTATGCTACCTATGTTTTCATGTTAGGCCAAAAGAAGACCATTCTGACCATGGTGATCATCTTTTGGTATCTAGGGTGTCCTGAATAGGGTAGTTTGCATAACTCATTCATAAGAGTTAATTTGATTTCTGTTGTATTTGGTATGTACAATCTATTTTTATCCAGTAGTAATCCTCTTCCATTCATACTAAAATCTTTTTTTGTTTGGTTCTTTTCATTTTCAGCAGTCTTTTCTTTTAATTTTTAGTATTCTTTATTATAATTTTCTACACTTAAGATCTGATTTTCCAAATCTTATTTGTAACCGCTGCTTGTTAATAGTAAATTTGCATGACAACTTAAAGCGTCGGAAACTTTGTTTTATTTCCCTTTTATATATATTATTTTGAAGTCACATTCACTTAAGAATTAAAACCACCTAACCTGTCTAGCATTTATATTTTGTTCATCAAACAAGTATTTTAAACTTATGTTATCTAACATTAGCAAAAATTTTCTTTCGATGAGGTAGTGTTTCCACATCGTTCATGCATGTATAATTGCAACAAGTTCTAAGTCGTGTGTAGCATAGTTATTTTCATGTTCTTTTTGTTTTCTAGATTCATAGGACACGCCGCAATTCTCTTGAATTAACACCCCACCTAATCCTTTCTTACATGCGTCGGTACATACGATGAAATACTTAAAAGGATCATCAATTTTTAGGATAGGGGCAATGGTTAATAGATGTTTTAGTTTATTAAAACTTTTCGTACAATTTTCATTCTAATCAAACTTTTTTCCTTTCTTCTGCAGTGAGGTTATGTGATAGGTTATCTTAGAAAATCCTTCAATAAAATTTTGATAATAACTTGTAATCCCCGTGAACGATCTTATGTTAGTTACATTCTTAGGAATTGGCCATTGAGTGATAGCCTTAATATTGTCAAGGTCGACAGATATTCCATCCTTGGACACTATGTGTCCTAGATATTGAATTATGTCTTTAAATAAGTCGCATTTTCTAAACATAGCAAATGGTTTTTGTTCTCTTAGCACTTGTAAAAAAAAATTTAGGTGTTCTTAATGTTCTTGTTTATTCTTCGAATAAATCAGTATGTCATCGATGAAGATGACTACACATTTATATAAAAGTTACTCCGAATATTATTCATCAAGCACATAAAATATACAGGTGCGTTTATTAATCCAAAGGGAATTACGACAAAAATGTAATGACCATAACAGGCATGGGGACTTCACTTAGTGAACCTCTCACATAGCACGTGCGATCATGGGATACACTACTACATTTTGACCAAAAATCCGACGGCCATCATGTCGGATTTTCGACACTTCCCTGTCGCATGTACGACACTTTGATTTTTTGTTAAGCGTTGGAAACTTGTCGTCGGGTTTCCGACACCTGAGTAGCCGTCGCTTAAGCGACACCTAAGCAACCGTCGGTTAAATTTAAAGCGTCGGTTAAGCGACGGCATATTTTCGACAGTAGTGAAAGTTAAGCGACGGATATCTAGCAAAATCGTAGGAAAAGCGACATGTTAAAGCGTCGCATAAGCGACGGATCTCTATCAAAACTATCGGAAAAGAGACATGTTAAAGCGTCGCATAAGCGACGGATCTCCAGCAAAACTGTCGAAAAAGCGACATGTGAAAAGCGTCGCATAAGCGACGCTTGTTGAAATTTTAAAAAAAAAATTATTGTGAAAATAATGGGGTATTTTTTATTGTTTTTTAAACTTAAAGTGGGGCAAAAAGGGAGCTTCATGAGCTGTTCCTGACTGTCATTTACACGGGAACTCCAAACTCTGCAAGTATTTTGTTTTTCTACAAAATATTTCTTTTCTGAAATGAGAGCCTAGATCGAAT
>LPNX010107960.1:120090-135090 GCA_001517045.1 Pseudotsuga menziesii
GAAAAAGGTGAACTCCCTGTCCAAGGAATCCATCATTATGAAATATTGTATTTTGATCACTCAAGAATACATAGATAGCAATATTCTTCCAACTTCATCACATTTCATTATATGATATTTTGTTTAGATAGTTTTATTTATTTTGAAGTTTTGATTGTAAGGACTCATTTCCCATGGGGGGGACTGTTTCGTTATCTATTGGACTCAACTGGATGCATACCATAATGATGTAATGACCTATTTAGTTATTGGTCTCTTTTCATTGAACAAAAATGGAAATACCTTTAAGGTTCGTCAATGTATATTTTGATTTCCACTTGAAAAATCAAATATATTTTTTTGTCGTGTAAAAAAAGAATCAATTTGTCCACAAAATGAAACTTGTCTAAATCAATATTTGATTTATTGCAATTCACTACCATCATTTTATAATAATGATATTAATCTAATGTTAAGGCCACAACCAATCCCACAAATATGAACATGCCATACACCCCTCCACGTTTAAACCTATAATCTTTTAAAAGGAAACATGGAGAGGAAAACCGTCGCTTAAGCGACACTTAGGAGGAAAACCGTCACTTAAGCGACACTTGGAGGAAAACCGTCGCTTAAGCGACACTTAGGAGGATAGCAATTTTAGTGTCGTCGCTTAAGCGACGCTTATGCCCATTATTTCAAAAAAAAAATTAATCTTTCTGATTTTTGGCACGGTTAAAATAAAAAATCCACGCGCCTTCGGAATAAACCGTCGGATTTTGGATCAAAATCTAGTAGTGGATATTAAAGAATACCCTTAATTTCGAGAGATATTGACCCAAACTCTTTTTTTTGAAACCCCCTCCCAATACTTAAAGCCTCATCCCCACCCCTTTTTATACCTCAATCCTTATAAACCACCCTACCCACCCCCACCTTAAACCCCTCATCCCCCCTATACCTGCAATATATTGGTTCGATTTTTGATAATTTTAAAACCCACAATATGAAGGAACGTGATAGGATATTGGCCAACAAGTGAAGCCCCTGTGATAATGGGTTCTACAAGTAGTTTTAAATATGTCTTCATCTTTGATCTGTACCTCATGGTATCTGGACCTTAGATCTATTTTAGAGAATATTGTTTCCCCTTAGAACTGATTGAACAGATCATCTATCTAGGGTAAAGGATATTGGTTTTTAATGGTCAGTTTATTTAACTGCCGATATTCTGTGGACAATCTTAAAGTTTTGTCTTTCTCTTTTACAAATAAGATCGGTGCTCCCCAAGGGGAAACACTAGGTCGAATATACCTCTTGTAGATTAATTCTTGAAATTGTGATTTAATTTCTATAAGTTCTATTATATTCATTCGATACGGATATTTCGATGTTGGTACTGTTCCCAATATCATATCGATCGTAAATACTATGTCTCTTTTCAAAGTTAGTCTAGGGACAGGGTCACCTCCTCCAAGGCCCGAGTCTTAGACCTCTAAGGTAAGATGAATCAAATCCTTACTTTTCTTAATTTCTAGTTTTTATTTATTTAAACATATCGGTCACGGACTGATCGAGGCTTACTTGTTTGCAGGTGGCCCTTGTCTATGACTTGGATCTGTGAAGAAGATTTAGGATTCCACCTCTTTGTGAGATAATTTCTTGGTTCCTTTTGGTTCAACCCCTAGGGGTTTATAATTTAATGGAAAGAGGGATTAACAACCTCTATTCCGACATTGGTCTTTAAACTTGATTGTGTGCGTTTGTTTGTCTGTTTTATGGATTGCAAGTTTATCATGGGTGCCATCGTGGATGGGCTTACCTCCAGTTCGGTTAATCTGTCAACTTTGTTTAATTGTTGGCTATATTTAAAGATGGTGTATTCTATCATAGATGGTCTTACAGCCGCAAGGATTATGCATTATTTTTGGTTAACATTCAATAATTAATAGAATAATATGACCCTTAGGGTCTGTACCTGATTCTTATTCAAGTGTTTGTTAATTGTGCATCTCTAGAGGTTTAAGATTGTATATATCATGAGTTTAATTCTTTAAATTTGTTGGAGCTACAGCTCTCAATCTATACCATTAAATCGTATGCATTTTTGGTTATTGCTTGATGGATAGCTTCTGTCACTAGATTCAGTTCTCGTCGAGGATTCCATATATGATGGTATTAGTGCCACATAATGAGTTTCATTGATTCATTGTTTTTTAAGAGGGATTGGTATCTTGTAGATTAGATTTTGGTTAATAAATGGTAGAAGGTGAGGCATTGATTTATCTGTGCAATCATAATAGATGCTAACAACAATTCATGGATGTGGATGGGTGAAAACGAGAAGTTGGGAAACAATTTTATGACAATGGAGTGAAAAAAAAGAGGACACGCGGATGAAGACGTGAATAAAAGTAAACCTCAAACTCTAGGACGAGAGTTTAAAAAAATCTAGGTCGAGAGTTTAAAAAACTCTAGGTTGAGAGTTTGTGAGAGTTCAAACTATCGGCTGAGAGTTTAATAAAAATATAGGCCGAGAGTTGGAACAAATCACCACGCTGTATTTTTAAAAAAAATCTCAGATGATATTTCAAACTAAACTCTCGTCCGAGAGTTTGGAAGGTATTTTTTCGACCGATATTTCATGGTCAACAAAACTTGTGAAAATATCTGGCATCTTTCTGGAACCTAAAACTTTAGCAAGCCCAAACCCATGCAAATTTTAAATATTATTTGTCATACTTGGTAGCAATGGATTCATCTTTGAATCTAGATTCCAATGATATAATAATTGTTTCATTTCGATTTGAATTTCTATTTATTAATGATTTTTTTCTAAACCTTATCCCTTAAGAATTATATTTCTCTAAAAATCACTCGAAATGAAAATTCAATATCATAACAAGGACAACACCAAACAATTTGAAATCTTCATAGAGATCATAATTTCCTTGTCCTCTTCAAAAGGGTACTTTTAGTTTTTCCAATAAGAGTCACACTAAAAAGAGAATTGAAGCTCACCAATTTGTGTCGATAATGCACCATTTTATGAACTTATGTTGTTTTGATAAATCATAAAAAATAGTCCTCAAGTCCGGAAAAACTCAAAATATAGTCCATGCACAAATGCACTGTGTGTAGATTATGATAATAAATTGTTTTACCTCAAATGAATAACCATCTCTAAAAAAACTAGTGCTCACGTTGGCCACTCATTATCCATACCTAACATTTTTAAGTATGTGTCGTTGGTGAGCACCAAATTTGTCTCACGATATATCCATAAAAAAATTGAAAAAAATAGGAGTAGAAATCTAATTCAATTCTCTAAAAACTTTGTGTTTACTTCAAATTGAAATTCCGAAGGGAGATATGTGTTTGAAGAGGTCAAAGCTGAAAAACATAAAATTTAGCAATTTTGTTTGTTAGAAACAAGTCAAAAGTGTTACCCAAGTTCATGTTTTCACCTCGATCCAAGCTCTAAAATTGATATCCTCAACTCAATCGGGGATTTCTAGTTAATTAATGAATTGGATACTTTGTGATTTCAATACTTGGTATGGTTTCATATATTGCATAAATATATATATATATTCATAAATTAATATAGGATATATTAAAGATTCCTTGAGATCATGATGAGTCCCAATCTGAGCATTCTTGATCTGTAATATTCGATTTGTAATAGGGGTTTATGATATGGGATGGATTTTAATATGTTATAAATCTATGAAGGCCTTTCGACTCTTAAACCAATTCTAGTATATTTGATTATTAGTTTATACAATAAGAATCTTATCTGTATTATTCGATTTCTTTTGTTTTGGTGATTTGTCGGTAAATTTATTATAAAATTTTAATCAACACTCGATTCGGTTATGGATGCCCAAATAGATATCCGTTAGAAATCAATACTAATACTAATAAGATTATTTTACAGATATGAATATAAATAATAAAGAGTATATAAGCTTATAATATGATTCTTCCCTTCACATAGTTTATATAACCAAACTAGTTTGTAACTGCTTTATACCATGTAATTAGATATTTTGTTGATTTTGTTTCAATTGTTTAATCACACTTAAGATATGAAGTCTCGATCAGGGTATGAATTCTCGAACAAAGATTCATAAGGAACCCTATAATACTAACTCAGATTTATTTTACAAGCATGACTATAATAACAGAAAATAAGATCTAGCCTTGAAAACATAATAGGAATGATTATTTGAATAGATGAATAATAATTCCATATTCTATTTAGATGCATAATGGGTCAATACTTAAATTAGATGCATAATAGATCAATACTTAATTCAGATGTATAATAGATTTTTAGTAAAAGAAAATAGTTGTGACTCCTAGTTAACATGGAAATCCTACTGTAACTAGTCTTAATCAGTTAAGAAATAAGACAAGGAACCTGGCACCACTTTCAAGAAAACATAAATGGAATAACCATTCCTCCCAACCAAATCCTAGAGCACCCAAGATCACTTGCTCCAAAAACCTTGAGCATATTCGGTGAACCATAAGAACATAATCCACTTAATGTGCCATCTCTTGCATTATCAAATTCAATTCCCCATCTAATGATAGCCTCTTGCTTGCTAATGTACATACTATTATATAGTATTTTTCGTAGGAATTGGTCATTTATGAGCCCCTTTCTTTTCAGCACTCAACAAAGAGTTGTGACATAATTTTGGGGAAGATGCCTCCTACACTTTGATCTCTCACTCAACAGATACAACCACTTTTCTTTTCCTCTTGTGGGTCAACAAACACTCTTCATCAACTATTTCATTTATGTCCCCTTCAATATCTTTTATTAATAAAAGAATAATCCATTACATTTGTTTTATTTTTTACTTTTTGTCAAAGAAATTTAAATTAATAAAATAAAATATTCTAAAAAAATTTAATAACAATTTAAATCTTGGTACATTACAAGAAATGTTTTTAACTCAGAATTTTTTTATTGAAAAGTTATTAAAAAAAATAGCTCTAAAAGGTAAACGATAAAACTTTTAGGACACTAGTTTTTCCTTAAACTTGTCTTTAACTAGCAATTTCTCTAGGAGATGCAATGGGACTAAGAATGAAAAAAAAAATCTCTTGCCATGTTTTGCTGCTGCAACTATCCCCAAATTTTTTTTTACATTTTTTAGGACCCATTTAAAGATCTTAGTTTTACCTCTTAAGCGCTTTGAGTTTGATTTTCAGCCTGTATAATTTCTGTCCATCATGAAAAGTTCCAAAGTCTCTTTTATTTCATCAAGATAGAAAGTGGTTTTTGATCCGCTAGTAGATGGTTTCCCAACTTTGAGCAGCTACAGTGGCTGCTTCTTCTTTTCTAAGCCTCTATGGCGAGTGTGTTATTTGTTTCGAGCTGCCATCGGGTTTATTTTCAATTGCAAGCCGCTACAACGTGTAAGTCCAAATTTGTGTATCGAAAAAGTGTCCGATGTTTTTCACCCTGCTATGGTGAAATAATTTTCGAGTCACGACCGCTACATCGGAAGACTTCATTTCTAATATTTTCGTCTTGTCCCGGGAGCCACAACCGCGGGAACTTCATGTTTGGTTAGCCACTACGGCGGGTGCTTCTTCAGTTGTATGCCACTACGACGGGTGATCTATCCTTTTGGATCTCGGTCTTTTTGAAGCCTCTACGGCTATAGGTTTCCATAGTCCTGACCGCAACGACGTGAGCGCTTACAAAGATGTTGAAAAGTTGTTATCCGTGTTGAGGATCTTTGTAGATCTGGGACTAATACATAATTGCATGTGTTGTAAACCATACCTGCGTTTATCTCCATTTTAAATGACTGGATCTGAAGTACTTTGTTATCTGCGTTTTGAATTTGTGCCTGCATTCCTTTCAATATAATGAACATGATTTGATGATTGAACATGACTTAGATCCAATGTGACTCTAGTATTGTGTTTATCTCCATTTTAAACGATTGGATCTGAAGTACTTTGTTATTTGCGTTTTGAATTTGTTCCTGCATTCCTTTCAATATAGTGAAAACGACTTAGATCCGATGTGACTGGAGTATTGTTTTTATCTCCATTTTAAATGAATGGATCTGAAGTACTTTGTTATCCGCGTTTTGAATTTGTGCCTGCATTCCTTTCAATATAGTGAACATTATTTGATGATTAAAAACTACTTAGATATGATGTGACTAAAGTATTGTGTTTATGTCCATTTTAAATGACTCGATTTGAAAGTCTTTGTTATCTATGTTTTAAATTTGTGCCTGCATTCCTTTCAATATAGTGTACACGATTTGCTGATTGAACACGGCTTAGATCCAATGTGACTAGACTATTGTGTTTATCTCCATTTTAAATGATTGGATATGAAGTATTTTGTATATCCATTAATGGATAACCAGACCATTGCAGGCGTTTGAATATTAGATATATCTGTATATGAAATATTGGGATCCCTGTGTTTTTTATTTATTTCATTTATTGTAGCGTTTACACCTTAAATTGTTTTGTATATTTACATATTGAGATCCATGCATATTTTATTTATTTGGTTTATTGTTGTGTTTGCATCTTAAATAGATCTATATATTTATATAATGAGATCCCTGCGATTAATGGATAAATAGAACATCACCATCCTTTAAATATTAAATATATGTGTATATTTACATATTGAGATTCCTAAGTTTTTTATTTATTTTGTTTATTGTTGCGTTTGCATCTTAAATAGACCTGTATATTTACATATTGAGACCCCTGGTTTTTCAATTTATTTGGTTTATTATTGAGTTTGCATCTTAAAAAGATCTCTATATTTATAAATTGAGATCCCTAAGATTAATGGATAAAGAGACCATCGCAAGCGTTGGAATATTAAATAGTTATGTATATTTCCATATTGATATCCCTACGCTTTTTATTTATTTGGTTTATTGTTGCATTTGCATCTTAGATAGATATGTATAATTACATATTGAGACCCCTGCATTTTCGATTTATTTAGTTTATTGTTGGGTTTTCATCTTAAAAAGATCTGTATACTTATGTATAGAGATCCTTGAGATTAATGGGTAAAGAGACCATTGCGAGTGTTGGAATTTTAAATAGATCTGTATATTTATATATTGAGGTCTGTGCGCTTTTTATTTATTTGGTTTATTGTTGTATTTGATACAAATTGTGCAAACGTTCCAATGAAGACATGTGAACAAATTCGTAAGACATGGATTATGAGCAAGCATTTTCCCAAATGTCTTTGGGGTGTGTGCAAGAAGTTGAGGGACTTTTTAGATGCAATGGTGGAGTGAAGTCAATCACTCTTAATCCAAAAACAGAAATCATCCCAAGCAATCCCGAACCTGCCAAGCCTAGTCCCAAGGCTCGCAATAGGCATGCCAACTAGGATAGTAAAACAAATCATGCCTCCGTTTTAGTGAACAAAATCGTGTGCGCGATTTCATTCACTAAAACGGAGGCGCGATTTGGAAAGCCTGTTTTTTTAAAATTGGCCGAGGCTGTCTTTTTCTCCTCATCGCACAGCTATTGGACCAAGGAGGAGCAAATATTGACTCGGAAAACACGATTTTAGGTGTGCCAAAGCCCTCCATCTCCACCTTTGGATAAACCTCCGGTTTGTGAGGTATTTTCGTCATTTCTTTTCATGTTTTTTTCTCTTTCTTCATCAATTTCTTTGCCCTAGATTGAAAAATTAAACCATATTAAATTAAATTATGGTCAATTGAAACAAAAACCCAATGGAATTGGCCAATGGAAACAAGAACCCCAATGTAATTGGCCAATTGAAACCAATTCCCCAATTTAATGATAAAAATTAACTAATTTTGATTATTTAACAAAATTCATACCCAAAATTACCATGCCCAATGGAAACCAAAACCCCAATTAACTCAAAAAACAAATGAATTATATGCATATTCACAAGGATCCTTGTGAATCCATACCAAAATCCACAAATAAACACCTTATAATTTTAAAGAAACTTCTCGAAGTTTCTCTTCCAAGAACATCGATAAACACCTTATAGTTTTGATGAAACTTCCCAATCCAAGTGTCAAAATAAGGTATAGAAGCTTGCCATGCTTTTAACAAATATTTCATCTTGAACGAAGGGTACTTTTTGGTTAAGGTCAAGACAACAAAGTTCAACAATAGACTGTATGAACGTGAAGACACATAGGTAGGTTGATGTATTTGATTAAACATGCCAATCACATACTAGATCATACATGATATTTAATCCAGTAGAACCTTTGCAACCATAAAATCCATAAAGTTCTGCTAAATTGCCTTTGGAGTCCAAAAAACATCACACTACAACAAATAATTACATATCTAACAAAATCGTTGCCTATACTGGGATTGTATTCATCAACAACACATTATGCCGCCTATTCTAGGGTCTAGTTGTTGCCTCTATCCGCAATTTGGGAGCTGGTCCTACCAAAACAATAATCAACACCTCACAATTTTGACAAAACTTTATAATCCAAGCCTTAAAATAAGCTAGAGGTGCTTCGCAATCAACATATGCACTCAAGACACTTTATGTACACATGCATGTACTTAAAAATTGGAATTAATACTTGAATTTAGGACATAAATATGAAATGAAAAAATGTTAAATGTTTATTCTTTATTGTAAAATTCAAGATCAATTTTTAAATTTACATGATAGATTTAGTTTATATGTCATTAGTTATACAGTTTTAAGTTCTTAGATATGTCATTATATAATGTGTTTATATTTCTAATGATATTTTATTTGTATTTATGATTGCAGTGGCTACTATGGATCATAAAAATGCGGAGATACTGAGATTTATTGTCCATTTGAGAGAGCTTGGTTCGACTTGGAGGGCTGGAGATGAGCTGTGCCACTCCTTGTCAAATTCATTGTTGTCTATTGTTGATACAATCACAAGATCAAACAATGCTTTGTATAGCATCGCATCTTACAGGGAGAGGAAAAGACAACAATATGCTGATGGGTTAAGTTACAATGAGGTAAAAAAGCTGAAAATAACAAAACAAGCCATGTATTCATTATTTAGACTACCTGGGATGGATGACATTTCGGAGATCAGCAGGCCACATATTTCTATTGAGTGGTGCACTTTTCCACCCATCAAAGACAATTGGATGGATAGGTGGTACATGGTTTTTGACATTCCCCCTCACAACAATAGGGAAGTATCGATGTACTTCCTCCAAAAATTGTATGCAGAGTTTGTGATGGGGAAACATGTCAACTATTTTGACATGTTGGAATTACAGGGAGTTGGTAGGGGGATGCCCCAACATCGACCCCATGCTAGGAATAGAGATGCCAATCCACAGATACCTACACCCCGTGCCCAGCTACTGATGGTAGACATCCCTCTTGCACGTGACATGGTTTCCCAGACACAGGAGGCATTTTTTACTCTAGCTAAGATGGTATCTCAACACACGACCACTATTGACCAAAGAGCGCCCTCTTCCTCTGCTCGTGTACAAACACCAGCTTTTGGTGGTAGAGGGACATATATTGGTGGGGATATACCGACATCCCAAGTGCCTCAGAGCGAGCCACACGTCTGCACATCATGTGAGGAACCCTATTATGGTCCTGAACCAAGACATGGTACCACTACGATGACTAGTGGTCAAGTAAGGACATTGTTTTAAAACTCTGTTATTGTTCAATTTTTAATTGTTCCATACTATATCTAACATATTAAAAGATTCGTAATATATATGCAATATTTACTCTTACAGGAGATTGATGCCTCTCATGGGGGTGGTACTGCACCCGGTGTGGTTGTACCCGAGGCCCAAAGAACCACAATTGAGGTAATATTTAAACACTTGTCATTTTTTTTATTACATATAATTTTGTTAATGCATGTGTTAGTCTTGATTAATTTATTAAAATGTCTAATATTTACAGTTTTTGAAGCTGCAGAAACCCCACTTAGAACGTGATGCTGGAGACATTGATATCAACGACATAGTCCAAGGTGCAATTTACGACTACTTGAAGAATGTAAGTACATGGGTTATGATTGAATCTTGTTTGAATTATTTAAATTTCTTACTGTACACTCCTTTATAGATTGCTAATGTAAATATAATTTTTAAACTTGCAAATGTTAGAGGCATTTGAAGAGGGGCAAGAAATTGATGGAAGCGGTCACTCCCATGGTGGAGATATGTCCTAGGAAGGGGTAAGTATATTACAACATTGTATTTTTTCAATACATATTATTCCATCCATTCAAATCCATGTCTAACTATGGTAACACTTTATGAATGTAGACTCCATCGCAGATCCTTGCACCGCCTCTTTGGTTTGGATCTCCCCGTAGTCCAAACATAGATAAGGGGGTTGTTTACACCAGGCAAGGTCCCTCTTCCTTGAACAGAGTGGGTGCGCATGAGGATCAACCTACTCATCTCACGGTAACGTACACACTTCCAATGGTAGTTGTTGGTTAGCTATGAATTTACTTCACAAGTGGTTTTTCTTAATGTTATTTTCGCATGTTTACAGCATCAGGATGTAGAGTCATCCGTGCCAGACCTTAGTGGGATTGTTGATGCCGCTGTCAATGCCGCATCTACAATAGGGATAAGTCACAGTGAGGTACATCTACTTGAATATTTGTAATTGTACATTTCATTTGTATTGTTTCCGGACATGCACGATGTCTAACTATTTAATCATTTGGTGAATGTAGCCACACCCTGGTCCATTAGTGCATGCAACTGAGTTTGATGTTCAACCTACAGCTCCTCTTACTATTGAAGAGTACCATCCTAATCCCCTAGAAATGGTTTTTTCGGTGAGATGTTCATTTTTTACATAATTGATTAATACTTTCTCATTCATGTACATGTTGATAATTCTTGAGATAATTGACATTTTTTTTTATTCGCAGAGAAGCATGGCAGAGAGGCTCGCTGCAAGGTGGAGGATAGCAAAGGCACCTACACCCTCGACACCATAGGCACCTATACCCCTCACAAATGCAGTGAGTCTTTGTTTTATTTACAATTAAGTCATATTTTAAATTTTCAAACTTTGTTGTTGATGGACAATACTAGTTCAATTACCTGATCAAGAAATATTGTCATTGATTTATAGTCACCAGAGATGCACAGTGGTCATAGACAGAGCTAAAGAGCATCATGGTCCGGGAAAAACAAGAGAAATTTAGAATTTTGATGTGTTAGTCCAGGACAAATATGTATTTTTATGTACAATCTGGAGTTAGAGTATAGGGGTGCAGTCCAAGACATATGTACTTTTTTTTGCACATGTACATCAAATATGTTTTTGATACATGTACATTGATAGGCCATAGATAGGCCTTCTATTTTTGTATTATAACTTTCATAATATAAAAAATATTTCATATCAAGGCTCTTAAGATATTCATGGTCCAGTCTTTTAAGTGTGATTATGCATGTGTGGCGAAGAATGTTTCTATGTGTAATGTTCCCAATTTTTTATAGATTTTACGATTGTATGGAGATATCAGTTATAAATTTGAGAACAATGCACAATTACAATAAAGTACGTAATGACAAAACTGTACATTTTAATTGTTTTTTACCACGATCCAATTGCATATACAATGTTATATTAACAATGTCAAATTGTATTAAAAAAGATGGAACATAGGTCTAATACACATTTAAGCACCCAACACAGCTAAGCAACTGATCCAACTTGGTGGAATACAAAAGCACCTTACCCACATAACAACCTAACAAACGTTTAAAGGATGCATGAAGTTGACACACTTAAATGATGCACCAATGTGGTCTACATAAATAAAATTATTTTTTGGCATGATGTCTTTCATCTAACGAATACATGGGATACACATCAAACCTAAAAGTATCTGAGTATTATAAGGCTGATTCAAAATAATGGTTATGACTATATCCTGCACATTATGTATGTCCTCCACATTATTTTATCATTTTGTTAATGTACATGGCATTTGATGAATGGCCTTGAGTAACAACTTTGAAAGAGATGAAAGTTATGTTTGATTAATGTAAATGGCATTTTCAAAGCATTCGTAGCATGAAGATTATATATTTTGTAATAATGGCGTAATAGAATGGCCACTTGTTTCTAAACATAAACATGTTCTATTACATGGTTACTGATGCAATGGCATTGTCTCCTCCTGCATTTCATCGTACAAATGCTCACATCTCTTATATGAGGGGAAGATCTACTATCGCCTTCAAGCTCACCTTTATGTGCAAAAATTTCACATTCAATTATTGAGCAAAACCCTAGTTTCCAAAATTGATAAAAAAAAATGATCCCTTGTCCATGGACCTAGAGTATAGGGCCACTCTAGCACTATCGCGATGTACTGAATCCAACGGAGTTGACAGTTCATTGATCCGAGCAACGGTCATCAATGTATGGAACGTTGAATTCCACCTCCCACAGGATTTTAGGGACACTCATTGAATCCCTAACCAGGGCATAGAGCGGAAACTGTGCATAAAAAAGGGCTTTCAGTGGGTTGTGCAAGCTTGTTTAGGCAGGTTCCATGTGGGAACGCTAGCCACACGTTCACGATCAAGGAATTTGCAAAGCCGACCCATATGTGCAGAAATTGGACATTCACTTATTGAGCAAAATCCTAGTTTGCAAAATTGACCAAAATAATGGTTTCTTCTCCATGGAAGCAGATTATAGGGCCACCCTAGCACTATCTCGATGTTCAAAATCCAAATGAGCTAACAGTTTTTCGATCCGAGAAACGATCATGATTCTATGGCACGTTGAATCCCACCTCCTCCAGACTTTCAGGGACACCTATTGAATCCCTACGTGGGGCGTAGAATGGAAACTGTGGATCAAAAAAGACTGACCAACACATCCATCAGACCAACACATTTTTGAACTGACCAGCACATCCATCAGACTGAATCCAGTGTCGATCCATTTGTATGTTCCTGCCCTTCAAATGATCATAGAACATGATGAAGCAATGACGTACATAGTGGAAGTCATGGAACCTATTATCACTTATGTAGAGGTGATATTCCTTTAGAATTTCTCTTTGCTCTTCACTGCTATTTGGGCCATGCCTATATGTGATATGCACCATCAAGAAAACATGCTCAGAGTGATAATACTGACTTTGGATCTCATTTTGAGGTTGCAGAGTGTAGTTCTCGGCAAAATCAACAATTGAAAGTATAGTACCATGAGGAAATGTATCTATGCATATTCTAAACTTCTTATCCTGCCATCGTGCCAAGTGGACATGCTGAACATATTGACGTGTCTTTTAAATAAATTCCTTGATTAAGACACTAACTTGTACTTGTTGACAAGAAATGATCTCAATATCAGGTTTTTTTGTAAGTAAGGAATGAAATGAAACTATTTAGACATAAATTTATAGATAAATGCATGTACCTGAGATGTCACCAATTGTATTTTTTTCCTTTCTTTCCCTGGGACTATTTCATGGCTGATATATTTCAAACTTTTCATGTGTGTAACCATATTCCCAAATTCATTGTCTCTAGTCTCGTGCATACATTGGCTCAATAATGCCATTCCAGCACAGTTGGAGCAAGTTCCATCCAAATAGGATTTTGCATAGTAAGTTTGCCCCTCAGGCCTATTGCACATAATACTATGAATGAATTCTCTTGATGAGGTCGATGGTATTGTCAAGGAGCAATCCTGCACATGGTTAGTATGCAACACGCGACTAATGTACAAAATTGTTTTATAGTAATATTCATATTCTACATGGTATCTACAACAAGTGTTACGAAGAGTATTTATTCTAACATACTAGGGCTTACATTTCTCAACATATCTTTACCCCAAATTCAATTGTCTATGTTCATTCCTAAATTTCTCGTATAGTTCTATCTGTATTATATCAAGAACATGCTTAATATGTGGTTCACGGTCCTTTGAACCCCTTCTCAGTTTTAGTACATCCTTCCGGTTTGAAGAAGGCCTTATGTGATCATGCCAAAAACATTGCACTAGTCCCTTTACTGCATCAACTAGCTTCATGTCACGACATGGCAACTGACCGATAAAGGCCTAGAAATCTATTTGGGCAGTTGTGTCAAGATGTTTTCTTCTAATAGAATACCTACAGAGGGTTTTTAAATTCAAATGAACTAGTTTAGATGTAGGCTTGAGAAAACGAAGGACCCTGGTATTCTTATTTACAATTGCTTGTGACAAGACACGACGAGCCGCATTGTAGTCCTTTGTCCGTGTGTTCTTACCAATTTTACCGAAGGCATCTACTAAGCTTTTAACTATATGAGCACTTGGTCTAGAAGGCTTTATCATCTTTATCCCTAATGATTTCTTAACAATATTCATGCCCCTAGATTTTAACAATGATAAAAATAATCTACATTTATCTCCATCACATTTAGAAACAAAATATTTATTTAGTATCTGTTGAGTTTGATAAGCAATACTACGTTTCGATAGCATAGCTTCAACGGAATTAAGGAGTCCTTCATCAACTTGTATATGCTTCAGAGTTCTTCGACGTGTGCTTTCTAATGGAGGTAAGGGGGTTATATTTCTATCATCTAGTACATCAACAATACACTATGGCGTTTTAGTAGCAACTTGTTGTCCTTCATTCTCTTCCTGGTAGTTGGATGGTGGAAGTCCAACATCCTCATCGATGGTCCAGATAATATTTTCTTCTTCAATAGTAGGCTCCATGTCCAACGCCTCTTCAACAGTAGGCTCCATGTACAATGCCTCTTCATGAGCTTCGTCTTGAGATGGTAACTTATCACTTTGACTTGATGTGGGATTTGACACATCCCCTAATGAGCACCTACGTTTTGCTTCTTGAATACTTCCATGGGGTGCTTGTTCAACAACTATTGTGGAAATTGAAGGTCCCTCTAGTGAATGCTTCCTTTTTTCTTGTGCTGGATTAATAGGATGAACCGTTGTATCCTATGTAATTGGAT
>LPNX010107960.1:140090-172286 GCA_001517045.1 Pseudotsuga menziesii
AAACAAATTCCCACCAAATGACAAGGCTGAGCTTCCACCCATGCTTTCATGGAATTCCTATGCCTATGTGTATGCTTTGTACTTTTCTTCGGATTCAACATGTCTATGCCTTGGAGTATGATAAACCATGGCTAATTCTACATTATATTCAAATTTCCAATATGCTAGTGTTTAGCAGGCCGTCTGATTATGCTGCACACCTCCATTTTTTATGAGATTTTAGAAACAGATACGGTTTTTTTCGCAGATTCTAAATATGTAAATTTTAACAAGAATACATAATTTTGTCTATTTTTTTCTTATTTATCTTTTGTCATCCCTCCTCAACTCAAAAAACACACTGTTAGTGTTTTTCCCATATCTCTTTCGTTTCTCAACCATTTAAAAAAAATTGTATGGTGCACTAAAGAGCACCAACCTCTACATGCTATAAAAAACCAACTTCCAAATAATTTCATTACGACATTCAAACGCTGCACCCACAATTGAAGTACCATTTTCGAGGTTTGATCTCTTCGATAATTAAAAAGAAATTTAAAAATATTATTTTTATTATTGGAAAAATAGTTGTGCACTAGTCCTATATGTTCTCTATATGTATACATGTTTTCACAAGTTTATTCCATCATTTAGACACTCAAACGCTGCACCCACAAAAACATAAACGTTATAATTTGTCCCAAAAATAAACAATGCCCGTTAAAAAATATCTAATTTTATATAATTAACAACATTCTCAATAGAAAAAAATTATATATTTGGAAAGGTCATTCAATTTCCTACATTTCTTGTTTTTAACTGATCGCACGATTAATTGTGTAAGTGTCTCAAAATATCCATGAAAGTTGATGGTTGTCTATTTTTTCAATTTTGTATTGCATCTAACGTGCCAAAAGAGACCCTCAACTTCTTGCACACACCCTTTTCTTTGGTTATGCTTTAGTCATTTCCTACAATGAATGGATCTGGAATCATATCGTGACCTCTGCCAAACAAACCAATATCTGCGTTCCCATGTACATAATCATTTATACGTTAAATAGAGTTTAGATGCATTGTATGAACGGTAAGATATTGATTTGGTTATGCATTATCTTAAATGGTAGGGTTTAAGTATTTATAGATACAATGTCTGCATTTCCAATGTATAGATCAATGTATATGTTTTACAGACTATAGATCCATAGTATGCATAAAAATTATCGAAATCGTTATGCATTACCCTAAACTTGTAGAGCCTTAATATATAGACCCAATGGCTACTTTTGATTCCTTAATAGAAGAAAATGTTGTAATTGGAATATCATACAATTAAGATTTTGTAGAACCCTGCTAGTATATCGTTGAATCCTTGTATATATTTGGGATAGGCGATTTAGATACAACTTATGTTTCCAAGGCTAGTTTACTGTATACTCTGAATTGGTTCCATATACATGATGTAGTTCTGCATAATGCATTCGAAGTATATGTTTTATTATAACCTTACCTTAGTGGATTCATTGCATAGCTTGTGGGTGGCTATAGGACGAACACCTATCCCAAATAAGGCCAATGGTTGGGAGGAAAGTCAAAGTCAAGATTTTAGTCACTTAATCCTTTCATAGTCTAATAGTAACCTGTAGTGGTTATCTTTTGATTAGGAAAATATTTTATCATCTTACCAGCATGTTGTGTATCTTATGTTTTTAAAAGTATTATTTGATTTATTTGCTCCTATGTATATTGAATTAACATGGTTTTCAAGTTATGGTTGCAGAGAATGCATTCCAATAGTGGAAGGGAATTAGAAGACAATATGGTGAATCATTCTACAGACTTACATATTCTTTTATAAGTTAGGTCCCTTATTTTCAAAAGTATTGAAGATAACTAATCTTTGTTGTTCATCAATGTACTACTCACTATACCAGAACCACATCTCCTATCAGTGTGCTTAGGAGTGATCATTACACTCTAAGGTGGCTATCATGTCGTTCGTCTTAACTATGTGTAAATTAATAAGTGTTAGGAGATACTTATTGGACTAAGAATATTCAAATGTACCTATGTGGCTTGAGATTACTTGAAGCTTCGATTATTGTCTCAATGGTATGTATGCTTTCCTAGTAATCTATGGGGAGTGCAAGAATAGGTGTGATTGTTTTTACAAACTTGTAACCTTTTGTTTTGTTATAAATTCATTATTGAGTGAGGCTAACAAATTGGTTATTGAATGTTTCATTAAAAGACATATTTTACAAGCTGTACCCCAAGGATCTATTGATGATATTTTGGGTATGTTACAATTTTGTAGTTAAAACATGCACACACTCACTAGTTTCCATTTAGAAACTTTCATTAGAGGAAATTTAACCTCAAAATGGACCTCTTACAAAAATTAATAAAATAATAAAATAATATTTCTTAATTTTGGAGGAAGAAAAGAAACAAAACTACATTTTTTTTGTATTTTTGACATATCTCCCCATGTTTTTACTCAAATTTTGATCAGGAGAGCTCGCTAGATGCATAATTTTTGAAATTTAAGTAAACACACGGGGAGATATGTCGAAAATACAAACAAAAAAGTACTTTTTTTATGATACCTATCCCCAAATTTATATTAAAAAAGTGTTTAAGACTTATACGGTATTTCAAATTTAATTTAATTTCATTGGATAACGCATGATGACATGGAATTTGAAATAGAGTTAAAAGGCCCATTTTGAGTTGAAATTTCCTCTAATGGGAGATAGTCAAAATGGCATAGAAAGTATAATTTTTTCCAAAATGCACCTTCATGAGTAGATATTTTGGATGCTTCCCATATGGATAGTTCTAATCTCCATCTGCAACTAAATTAAACTCCTCTTAATGGTATAAAAAGGAGGAAAACAACTATGACAAAGGACCAAGATACCTCTATGTGAAAGTAACCTTATATGTTGGAGAAATTTCTGTGCAATCCCTAACGACCCTATTATATATTTCATGCAATTTTATGAGTCCCTATGTTCACTATATAGTCACTTCTTTTGTGAAGTTCAAGTTTACCTTAGGATTATCTTATTGTCATAAGATTGTTGTATATCAATGTTAAGATGAGTTTGATACATGGAAAGGCTTGAAGGATCTTGAGTTTGGTGAAGGAGGTACTCGAATACATATACTAAGTCTCTTTAAATTGATCATAATTATTGCATTGAAATAATATATCTTTCTTCTAAAAAAAAACCACCCCCACCATCACCACCTCCACCGCCCACCCTCAAACCCTAAAATTCATTTTCATTATTAATAATGATTATATTTTTGAATTCTACTTAATGCTTCTAGACTTATTATGCATATGAACTTTGAATTGAATTGATTTGATTCCAAAATTATTTGAGAAAGGTTAAATGGTGTTTTCATGTGTGTAGGTATTGCACTAGAAATGTGTCAAATATTGATATGACCTAACACATGCCTTTAAATTTTGATTGTTTAAGTTCATAACTAGGGAAAGTGTAAGATTTATCTTGTTACTTTGGGTATCAGTGAAGATACAACCTACTCAATAGGGATCTCTATTTTCTACATGGGAGAAATCTCTAAACAAATGGGGAATAGTAGATACTTTGAGTTGGAAAATTTAAACTATATGATTAGAGCTTGTGTTTCTATAATAGCTTAAAAATACAAGTGCATTGTCTATATAAAACATGTATATAACTTCACCTTGTACACCCATACACCTATTTGCTTAAACACATAAAAACCACATCTACATTGTAATTGTAGTGATTATTTATATGGTAAAAAAATATTTCACCATAACATCTCACCTCGAAAGTTGGATCAGAATGGCACCAAGCCTAGGCCACACCAAGCATGGTTGTATTGTTTTGTATCTCCTCCTAATTAAGTCACCCTTACGGGTACTGAACTCGGACAACCTTACAAAAAAAACCCACACCTTAACCTAGTTAGCTAACAAGAATTGACTAATAATAATCTTAAATTGATATTAAATATTCACATTATATTAATTATTCAAACTATCAAACTTTATATCTTTCGAACTTACCTAGAAAGATTTATTAATAAACATCCTCAAAACATCAAAACATAGTTGCTTCAGTTTTTTATTTTATAGATGTTCAAATTGTATTAACCATTCAAGCTATGGAACTTTGTATCTTTCCAACCTACGTAAGGATTTATTAATAAACATCCTCAAAACATAATTGTTTCAGTTTTCTCTTAAGTATAGAGTGATTCAAAAGTCGGTCCTTCAATGTTTATCATGTCGCTTTGTTTAACAAGTTTCCTATTATATCTCTAACCATTTTTTAACCATAATGAGTTTTAACAAGTTTCCTATTATATCTCTAACCATTTTTTAACCATAATGAGTTTTAAACGGTAGGGAAGCAATAAATCGGCAAATTCAAATTGATCTTAAACTTATAACCAAAAAATATGGGTTGGCCCTTATTTTCTAAGAAACCAATCTATTATATGATTTATTAGTTTATATAATGTTAATTTTGTTTATGTTTGCCCTATAAGATTCCTTTCAATTTGTTGATCAAGACAATGAGAATTGATTAATGACTTTATGCTTATGGAAATCATGTTATAAACCTGAGCATTTTCATATAAAATACATATTTATAAAAAGTTATGCGAAGTGTAAATATCATCTTTATTCTTCATCTTTATAGTACAGCAAGTAAGATTTTTTTAAAGCACGATATTACAGGTTACTGGTTGAAAATTTCAAGGTATTAAAGTTTTGATAGCTTTAGTTGTCGTTAGTGGCCGGTGAGATTCCTATGAGAATAATAATTAATTATGAGCATAAGCATGTGGTTGATGGAAAGAGACTTGATGTTTTGACAAACGTTGCAAATTCCATTCCCATTAATCCAGCCATAGTGATAATTATTATATTACATAGTGATAATTATTATATTATATATTTTGATTAAAGATAATTTTTCAACAATCAACTATCTTTCTCAGGATATTTTATTATAATTTAATATTATACTTCAGCAATTTACTATTTTTCTCAAAGATATTTTATGATAAATTATATTATAGTCGTAGCACGTGTGCCCAAACATGTAAATTTCAAAATATGATTCAATGTAAATCAAGGCAAGAGGGCACTGGAATAAATAGAACAATAGTAGATGGAAACCCTCTCAAAAGGCTTATAACTCCAATGACTCTACTATTTTAATCAATTTGCCATTCCCAAAATTGACGGAAGTGATTCTAAGCCTAACGGTTTGAATAAATCTGGCCGCCCAAGAATGTAATTTCAAACCTAACAGCTGCATAAATCTATTCTATGTAACTCATGTAAGTAAAGCATCGTCGTCCTGGATCAAACAAGCAATGGGTTGCAGAGGAGCATGACGCTGACAAGTAAAGCCGCCTCCATTTGGACGTTGTGAAGGGGGACCAGTTTTGCTATTTGGTGAATTGGGTTGAAGATTCTTACATGTCCAAGTCATTGTCGTGAATACCTTTTGTATATTTGAATTTTCTCTGCAAGCCCTCAAGGCCAATACTAATTTGGCTTGGGAATCCGTACTCTGACGTAGTGGAGGCGGCGGGGTAGACAAACGTTCTGACAGGGATCAAATTTGAAGGGTAGGTCCCTTTCACTTTGAAGGGTTGTGTGAAATTGAACCCCTTCAATGTTGACATGAAAAATAAATCATTCTTTTTATTTGAATTTGAAATTAGTGTATAGCCAAATTTTGTTATTTATTAAAAATAGTGTATAGGAAAAAAATGACAATAAGAAGAAATCTGGAGTGATTCAACATTTACATGGAATTAGTGATGTAAACCATGTACTCTTTGGGTCCTGGAGCATATAGTTTGTTGAACTTAGATAAGGGACAATTCTTTAGGACCAGTGAATTGTTAGGTCTACATTAGGTCGTTGATAAAATAAGGCATTGGAATTTGAAAGGACCTTTGAATGGAGGATTGATTCAGCTTGATGGTGGCTCTATTGGTCAAGTGTGACTGGGCCTACCCAAAAGAAAATCCCCAAGATGTAATACCTAATGCTTTCACTCATAAACTTTTTTATTAACCCTAAATTCAATAGTTATTTTTAGAATTGAATCTTGTCCTCTCCACATGCTCAAATCAAAGTGATCAAACAAAGGCCGTTAGTTGGATTATGGATAGTCCCTCCAATGTATATCGAGTTTATACCCCAATTCGAAGTGATAAAAAAAATCCCCAATTTTAGGTAGATTATGGATAGCCCCTCCAATCTATATCGAGTTTATCAGCCCTATCGAAAAGGTTAAGTATTTATTAGTCCACTATAAGGAAGAACTTTAAATTCTCCAACAAATATCACTACAAGTTGTCTGTCTAGTTTCTACCAAAGTCAACAAGGAAGACGAATCATAAACACACGTTTGGGAGGTTTGTGACAATGAGGATGTTGAAATCATGTTCTTCGCTAGATCATTGCACTCCCAATCCCTCATTCATGAACGTCCGTCAAGGGATTCCCTTGTTTAGATATATTGGTAGACAATTTGTACTTCTTGTTTCCATTATTAAAAGGCTGGCAAGAAAACGAAGGGGTCAGAGTCTACAACATTTATAGTGTCGGTTGTTAAATATTTCATCGTTTCAACTATTGGCTTTCATTAAGGAAATTGGAACAATTCAAACACTTATATTCAAATATTGTTCTTTCTTTCAACCTAATGTTTGCAATTCACGGGAGATAAATAACATTAATAGATTTGGAACTCAAATACAAGGCTCTTTCTTCTTGCTCCTCCTCCCAAACGAAGTTGTGGTCCTAGACTATGAAAAGTATACATTATTTTGGTTCTAATTTCATTTAAATACTGGGTTTTTTAAGGTTGCATCTATTGAGTATTCGACACTTAGTAGTCTGGCGGAAACGCAATCGCATAATACATTACAAATTTCCAACAACATTTTGGATGGAAAAATTTTAAACCCTTATATTCATAGAACCAAAAGGAACTTCAACCAGAAACACATTTAAATTTTATCCACATATAAAATGTTACACAAGTGTAAAATGATATACATACCTGTAAATTCTTGACAACCAAGTCGACAGCTTAGCTCTGCATGGTTTTCTTGAGGAAATAGAAATTAGGGAGACACTCAAGCATAGAATTGGAGAGTTGAGATTTTGAGTCTCGACCTCCAAGTGTCGTGTACTCATAAACCCAAAATAATGTTTTTTTTAGAGACTTCACCAATCTCTTTATGTTCGGGGAAGCTCAATCCCACCTACCCAACTTTCTACCTTTGCTTCTCTTGCTCCTACCTGTGAAAAAGGTGGAACCTTCGAGTTGCCCACCATAGAAGACAACGATGAATTAGAGTGTGCAACCGTTTCCTTCTACAGAAAGACGAGTGGAAGCAACGCCATCTCAATTCCAAAATATCCCCGTGCTCTTGAGTTGGTTTACCTTTCTCGAGGTAGGCGAATGCATGTTTGTGTATTTCACATGATTACAAAAAAATCATTTTATAATTGCTTCTACATAACATATATATATATCTTTGTAGGTGAGGGAAAACTGGGTATTGTTTGACCGAGGTTTCCAGATACTTTCAAAGATCATTCTTCGTTATGAGGGTGCTCAAAGCGTAGATCAGAGAGCCCACGGGAGGAAGAAGAAGAAGAAGAAAAAGAAGAGGACTCAAGTCAAAAGGTGAGGTGAGTGAGGAGGGGAGACGTAATAGCGATATTTGCACGAGAAACCCACTAGTGCTATAATGATAGGAACGAGCCTCTCTAAATCGTAGTCATTGTAGACATAGGAAACCCGAGCATAATTAGCTCGAGAGCAAGATTTACCGTGTAAGCATCGAAGAAAATTAAGTAATGATAATATTCGGTTAGGTGTATGACAAATTCTTTCGTTTCTTTTAGAGATAACTATATGCATATTGTACAACCATTCTCTCTGGCTGGCCCTCCATTCTAGTTTCCTTTGTCTCTACTTCCTAACCCCCTTCCTCTGATGAGATAGGTAGACTAAGTGACCTAGGTGGACCGTGGGAGACTAGGAGTGCTGATTCAAATGATTCTGACCCCAGTAAATGAATGGAAACTGGAATAAATCCTAGAATCCTGGACTAACTAGTATAGGATATGATTCATGAGCATAAACAAAGAGCTTCCTGCTGCTAACTGCCTACTACGAAAGATCCGTCATCCCAATCTTGTGGTGGTCATAATAGAAATGTCTAGCACTCAATGACATACCCTGCATTGGACTAGGTTAGGTTCAAATCTAGCAAAGATTGCTCAATGCATTGTAAATTGCAACTTGTAAGTTGTAACCCAAAAAACAACACCATTAGTTTTTCCTTAGTGAGCCTTTACTGAGCCTTGACATTGGAGGGTTATCAAATCAATTCACCATCCATAGATATGAGTATTTAATTTCACATCATATACTCAAATACTCAAGTGACTTGTAAGTTGTGAGATCAGGTGGCTCGGTGAACAATAAGATGATAAATGGAAAATAGAGTTGGTAGGTGGCATCATCTCATATCAAGATTTAATGAAGTTGGTGAATCAGTAATGCATGCTAATGCCATTAAATGCTTTGAAAGTGAACATCGAATTGTGAGTCACAATGCTGACTCATCCACTTGAACTTTGCACTAGGCAGCCTAGTGGCAACCCGTGGTTCGTGTCAATTGGGACTGAGATCCTCATCCATGATTGGACTATTCAAGGGCACTTGGGAAGATTCTGAGTCCGACTCTCCGGTAGTCCACTATCCTTGGATAGGAAAATTTACAGAGGCTTACTCAATTTCATTATTGAAGTGCTCGAAATGAAACTAATTTTTTTTGCATGGTAAAGTTCCTTGTGGCCTTCTATCACGTTTAAAATGGCGTTTGAAGGGCTCTCAAGGCTTCAAATTAGCCTGGTTCTGAGGCATGATCCCTTGTAGAGTTGAGACGGCACTCAGAAAACGACGTCCACAGTTGGCAGGAAGTGGGCTGTTGCACGAAGGCAATCTCCTTGAACCCCTCAAGGAATTCCAAGTCAACACGACTTCCGTTAATTTATAGTTCTTTCTCATTTTAAGTCAGTTAGTCTTCCTTGACGCTGGAGCGGGTGCAATACGCAGGCTCCCTCACATATCCAAATTGGTTCATTAGGTTTTGCAATTTTAGGCGAGAAGTAACTGCAATGGCTAATGTTGATCCAAGAATCGGCCATTTCCAAGCCGCCTTTAAGGCTCTTAGCAAGGAACAGATCCAGCTGCTGCAGGAGGCAAACTGTTCGCTGCACATCAGCGAAGAGGCCGAAGAGTTTGAACCTTCGGATTTTCTTGATTTGGAGGAGGATTTCAACAACTCATGCAAAACTGAGGATGCGGATGATCGGGCTTACAACTTTAATATTGTCAAGACTGGACCAAGTAGCCAACGAGAATATGCACACTCTCTTCCCAGTAATCCACCATGTATCCAAGGCCTTCATTTGGATCACAACCCTACTGTGATCCAAACCCCTGATCAGTCCCCCGAGACAATGTAAGTGTTTATTGGTTTTGAAGATTTTTTTGCAAAAGTTTCATTTCTCATCAATATAGCCTTCGATCTATTAATAGGGATTAAAAACTTTTATGTGGAAACAAACCTCCCCGGATCTTGAAAAGTTGTGTTTGCAATGGTATAGCTCCAGGTTTAATGGATTTATAGATATATAATTGGGCTTTTAAAGATTAAAATAGACTGTAGAACACCTTCTTTCATGATTTATTCTAATGGTTACAATATATTATTTATCTGAACAGAAATCCTAAGAAGAGTAGGAAGAGAAAAGCAGAACAAGCTCTCAAATATGCATTTCTGACGAGATCACAAACTGACATTCTCGAAGATGGTTATAAGTGGCGAAAGTATGGCAAGAATTTGTGAAGAACAGCCCTAATCCGAGGTGCTTTATGTTATAAAACGTCCTTTGTTCCAACATGGCTATGTACATAATTTTGCCTTTTTGCCTGCAATGTCCTGACTGCTTAAACTCAAATTGTTTGTTTGTAGGAACTATTTTCGATGCTCGGATAGCAACTGTGATGTCAAGAAAACGGTGGAACGTGACCCCCGTGATAAGGGAGTAGTCATAACTACTTACCTGGGCAGACATACTCACGAGAGCCCCTGTGTGATCTATTATATTGGAAAGCCTGAGATGCTTCAGCTGCCACACCAAACTACCGGCTCAACAGTATTACAGCATTTATCTCCTGTGCGTAATTATGTTCCTGAGAGCTTTGAAAAACATCAATAACGGGTGATGGGACTGAGTAACACCGACAGTATTTAACACGGTTTATTCCCATTCAAATGGGTGCTGCACTATGTCTTTGGAATACAACTGGTGCAAATTCACAATATGAGTATAAATGTTCATGAACAGGTACACAGCCAGTGCTATAGTCTATTCCATGGTAGTCATTTTATAAAATATTTATGTAAATATACTTTGCATTTCAAAATATATAAGAAGTATGTAGGGACTTCGTCTTGATAACTCATCTTAGTTCTGGGAATGGTTTCTTCACTATCATAAAAAGAAGCAAACATTCCTTTTCATGGAAAATCTTTATTGCATATCTATATAGATTGATATAGCTGTTTTCACTATTTCCATGTAATTACTTTCTAGGCAGAAGAAACTGGATATTTACTTTTATAAGAAATTGCTTCTTACATATAAGTTGATAACGCAGAAATACTGTCAACGTTTTCGAGGTATTAAACCATTTCAGATAGTGATTGGGGAATATGTTTTGTCTTAATCTAGATTACGACATTTCTTTAATTGTAAGTTCCTTTCAATCTGTTTTTACATTTGTAGAGTATAATTGGACTCTTTAAACTCTTGAACTGCAAACAAAAAGTTTGAGTTTCTTATTATTTTTTAAAGCGAGTGATATTAAATATATTTAAGGCAGGTGTGTTAGTTTATTACTTTGCACAAAATGAATTAACATTTTACATATTTTTTATATTTTAAAAATCTATTACATACTGAAAAGTTGTTAATTTGTTTTTACAAAACAAATCAGAGAAATGGAAATTTTAAAATGAATAATAGTGATTAGTGTGAAGTTGATGACTTAACATTTAGAAACTCTTTAAATGTAGTAAAGAAATTTTTAATTCTTTTAATGCAGTAAACAAATGAATTGAGTCAAACCTTTGTAATGTTGAAATATGAACTTCTATCTATTCTAACTATCAGCCCTATCTAATGAACTTCCATCCATTCAATATCAACCCTATCTAATTAACTTTTATCCAATGTTTAACTATCGACCTTAGTTATCAAATGCTTTATCTAAAAGACATAATGTTTATTTTGATAAAATAGTGATTAATAGAAGAAAAAAAACGTTAAAGTATTTTAATTTTAAGAATTGAAAATAAATTATACAAAACTTATATGTTATTATTTAAATCAAGTATTTTTATTTAAAATTTGGTTAAAATTTAATTTTTTTATTAAAATAACAAATATATAAGTTATTGTGATTGTATAATTAATTAAAATTATTTGAGTTTCTATGATCTATTGTAGAGAGTTACAATAAGGATAATATAGTTATTGGATTGTCCTGTGATCTATATATTTAAAGATGATATAGTTACTGGATTGTGGTGTGATCCATTTCTTTATTTAGATTTTTAGTACTTCACTTTGTATTAGCCTAGAATTATGGGAAGCTTAAGGTGATTAGGATCATAACAACTTGTAATTTTGTTGATATTTAATATTCATTGTTTATTCTTTTAATATGGGATAGTTAAGTTGTGTAATTGTTCTATTTACTTCACTCTAGGGAATAATTTTTGTGATTGTTTTCTTTGCTTTATTAATATTAAGGAATAGTATCTTTGTTTTTTAAAAGAAACAGAGATACTTAAATGTTGAATCCATTTATATATTTAAATATCCGATCCCAGTCAAAATTAATCATGCTATAGTTTATTTGCTTAAGAAAAGCATATATTCATATTTTGAATCCTTTGTCTCAAATTAAAAGCTCTTAGCATAACACGAAGTAAAGTCACAAAGCTATGAAATCCCATTCAGGTTTTATGCTAAATATTTTTTTATAACTGCTGTGATGTGCTTCTTAAAAAGGATGTACAAAAATATTTACATGGCACCTAAGAGATCAAACAAGGCCAAGGAAGAGAGTACTTTTGTTTAGGTTGAGCCTAACTATTCTAAAAAATATGTCCTACTATCACCTCTGTCAAGTGGTGAAGAGACTGCTGATTATCTTATCAATTGTTATTGGCTTTCTTCCACCTTTTGGGACTTTGGGGCATAGGAGCAATCCTCTTCATAGAAATGCCTAGAAGTATGTAAAATTGTTAATTGTTAAATCCATCATAAACATTGTTATTAAATACAAAGTTCTACATAAATGTATTTTGATAGTTTTATTTTTTTAATAAACATTTTAAATATTCATTCATATTAATTTTCAATTTATAAAACTATTCACTATAATTATTATAAATTATTTACAACTACTCCCACTAAGTATCCAATACTTCTCACAGTTTAATAAATTGATACATGGTCTTACATATTCTCTTGTTAAAAAATCGATTCATATGCAGTTTTGATAATTTCTTTACCCAAAAATATGATTTATGTATAGATAAAACAGAAACAGGGGCCGGTAGTTTCATAGATCAAAACAGTACAAGCTTTGTGCTTCCATGGAGCTGCACATCCTTGACTTTTCTATGATTATACCAATCCATGGAGCTAAACCCTCTTTACTTCTACGATAACTTGTGTACATACTAGTTTTGAATGCAAATAATTTGAGATCAAAGCTGACTATTCTAATAAACGAGATATTCGAATCAAGTATTCGATAAAAGAATAATAACCTGAGGTCTTTAAACACCCGCATGTCAGTTTCATACCATAAAGAGTTTTCTAATGAATAAATATTTCATTTTATATGAGGATTTATCATCATCACGTTTTTTGGGGTAGAGGGGTCCGTCAAAAGTATGCCGAGTGGGTACTCGTTGGATGCAGAATTTAATTCCGCATCCAACGAGCTCTCTCGCTCGAAATTTGAGTAAAAACACGCGAAGATATGTTGAAAATACAAACAAAAAAATAGTTTTTTTTTTATGATACCTATCCCCAAATTTATATTAAAAAGGTGTTGAAGGCCTATACGGTATTTCAAATTTAAAGCAATTTCATT
Organism: Pseudotsuga menziesii; assembly: GCA_001517045.1. Lineage (NCBI taxonomy): Eukaryota > Viridiplantae > Streptophyta > Pinopsida > Pinales > Pinaceae > Pseudotsuga > Pseudotsuga menziesii. Next base: position 153,368 of record LPNX010107960.1, read on the forward strand.
AGCTAACACGTAATGACATGGAATTTGAATCAAAGTTAAAAGGCCCTTTTTGAGTTGACTGTGAACTAATTCTCTATTTGCCTTTTCCTTTTAAGTGCTTCTCTTGAAACTGTAATCAACTCTTGGTAATGACTGTTAACTTCTTCCAAATCTTCTCTAAGTTTCATGTTTGCAGTAACTAATCCATCATTTGAATCATTCATATATTCAATTTGAGACTTGTATTGTTTAATGCTTCTTTGTAGGTTTTCTTTTTCAGAATCAATACATTTGTCTTCTCATATTGTTTGCATTCCTTATGTCCATAGGATTTTCAGTTTCTTATAGATTTCTTCATCCTCTTTCATAAGCTCTGTGGAGGTCACAGGAAGCTTTGGATGTTCTTTATTTTCAGCATTGCAGCGAACTTCTTCTTCAACCATCTCCTTTTTTCTCTAGACAAGAACTATTTACCTCATTTTCCTCCTGTTCTTGAAACATCTAACTTTGAATCTCCAGAAAAATATCAAAAATCTTAGTATTAGTGAAGACAGATTTTTCTTTTTATTCTATTGTTTTTTACCTTTATTTCCATCTTCACTATCATCCAATTTCACTTCAGATGATGAATCCTCTGTTATTATAACCTTTTCTTTAGCCGATTTGGGATTCAGTAGCTTTTTCATGTTTAACCTAGGTTTGTTCTTAGCCCTTGTCTTAGGTCTCCAGAGTGCTGCAACCTCTCCCAACATATTCAGAGCCTTTCCTTCATGAGTTATTGAGGAAAATTCAACAACTTTAATTTTTTTCTTTCTTGACACTGTTTCCTCACCACAATGAGTGTGAATTTCTTGCTTAGCACAAACCCTAGATTCATTAGTAACAGGAATTCTAACCTCATCAAGTAAGTATTTTTAATCCTCTTCTGATAGTACTGTAATAGGGCTTTGCATCTACTCCTTAATATCTTCTTTTACATCTTGAATTGATTCTGCAAGTAAAACTTCTTCAATAGGCTCAGTTTCTTTCTTCTCTGACTATAAAACTTTTCTTTCCTCGTCATTAACTCGCTGTCCAAACTCAAAGTTTTCATTTTCCTGATTTGAAGCTTCTCCGAGTTTATCATTTTCTTCATCTTCAATTGTTACCTTTTTTCTAAGCTTCTTAATCAGATTTTGACCTTTATCTACTTGTCTTCTCTAAGACTATTCCTCCTGATGAGTCTTGAAACCTCACCAAAATATGAAGTGCTCCGATGTCTTTTCCCTTTTCTGCAGTATAGTACTTAATATGATGACCTTTATGAGCCCATGGTGAAAAACTAATTGTTTTGTATGGTCTTGGTGCTCTCTCACCCTACATGACATCTTCTGTAAGATTTTCAAAAAGAAGAAAGGAAGGTTCATTTTAGATTCATGACTGAAATTTTGAAGGAATCTAAAATGATACTTGAACACAAAGGCAAAACTACCCTCACAGGTGACATAGCTTTGCGAGATTTTAATAGGCTCAATCCACTTAGGTTTAAAGTTTTGAATGGGAATAAATTTCCCCCAGTATGCTACTACACCACGAAGCAAATATCTCTGAGCATTAAAGGTGAAGGGCACCTTTTTGAACCAAAACTCTCCCTCATCCAAAATCCCTGTTGCTTCAACTAGTAACTCTCTGGTTAATTTGAACTTCAAGGTGTCAAAATACACTACATCCTTATCTAGACATTGAGAAAACTTGTAAGAAACCTCTGAATGATAACCTTCAATCTTTTCGAAGAACCCTAACCATCCTGCTTCTGCAAACAACTGTGCACAATCTAGAAAGTTTTTTTCCGAGCTTAAGTCTGATGGTTCTTCCCTATTAGTCTTTCCACTCTTTTTCATTTTGAAATATGGTTAAAGAGCTTCTATCAATACACTACAACCTCACTGTCTTCAAATTTTAACAAACTGACAGAGAATAAAGTATAGGGAAACCCAAAAGACTCTACTCTAAATTCTTCTGTTTGAATGATGAATACTTTAAATCCATTGAATAACAATTGATCATTTAATATGGATTAAGTTCAAAACTAATACTCTGCCTTCAATTCTGTCGTTAATCATTTCTTCATAAAAATCCCAAATTAATAAACCTTGGTAATGGTACGCGGACTACCTGTTAAAAATGACTAGTTCGACTGCTGGAATCTTGTTGTATCAACTGTGAGGTGTCAAATTGCATGCTGCACTTTTCTCTGACCGCGTAGACCACTCCAACCAACCGCTCCTGAAAGCCCTAATTTTCGCTCTGTTTCAAAATCTTGATTACCAAGCACTGATTTTTTGCCACGATCTTCACTTGCTCTTCGTGCATTTCAGATAAAAGCATAATTCCATACACCTTTGTCTCATTATACTATGCTATCATTATTATATCTACTCTGCAAGATACCGCCACGATTTTGCCATCATGATGATATTCCACTTGCCTCAATGATTAAACTACAAAAGACACGTATCAAGTCCATCACACAATGTGATTGACATCTCAGGTGTGAGAATCCCGAAGAAATTGAACAAAAAAATGATGATTTTAGCTTGCGCGACTTTCTTGTAACGCATCTGTGCATCTGTTTTTGTCTTGCGCTACAAGAAAATCCAGGTTAATGATTTTCAAAATATTAAGCTAATGATAAGGGTTTAAACTTGGTTTAGGAGTTTCAATTTAACTTTTATGCTATTTTTAGACTTTTTTAATCCATATAAGCCTTATATAATCCATTTGATTATAAAATCAAAGCAAAACTTGTAAAATAAACTAAGAAATAAAAAATCAAGGGAAAAAATCACACTATCTTTATCGACAAAATTTTCTAGAAATAAAAAGTAAAAGCAAGCTTCAAAATATAAATAAAACTATATAAACATTTAAACAAAAACATAACCTAACATAGTACAAATTTATAACTTTAAAAGGCTTATGTTGAAAAAATCATAAATTATAAATTAGGATGGAATTTTACAAATACCGTCACCTAATACAAAGTAAGTTTACTTACTTTTTAATTTACTCCATACATGTAAATTAAATGTACAGTTTTCAAAATTTCTAGACATGCACAAGAAATATAACCCATGTCCGTGATCTTAATGCAGATTGTTGTTGCTTCAGCGGCATCGTACTTCAGCGCTATTTGATCTGCATTGTACTTCTGGTGATCTAAGTTTCTTAGCATCATTAAACACCAGTAGCATACATGTGATCTTCTCCTAATTATCTCATAGCATTTCCCACATTCATATATCAAAATCCCAATCAGGTATAGTTTCTCTAAACTATTTAACAACCATCTAGCTTGAGTTGAGCATACATTTACAATAAAAAATATAATATCACTTCAACATTACATTGCCTCTTTCCCTTGTCATTTCAAAGATTCATCATCAATTATTTCGTTATCTCATAGTGAACAATCTAATCTATATATTCGTGCAACACAAACTTTCTATATATTCATGCAACATAAACTTTCATTGTCACTTGTTATAGTTAATTCTAACCAAATAACTTCACCTTCACTCCTATAGCTGGCTAAATAGGTAACTTTAATGAATTCAAAACAATGTTACCAATACTTCCATCCACTTTTTCAACATCGGGTCCCTTTTTTTTCTCATAGAACCATAAAAATCGTTCAAATTGACCAAAGCAAACTACTTTGCACAAGCCATCCAAATACAAAGGGCCACAAAACTCTCCAGCTTCATAACGGAATCCTCTAACCTTTTCCTCTCATTCTTTTGTTTGTTCAAGCTCTCACGCCATTAGTAGATCAGGAGGAGCTTTTGAAGGCAGCTAGACTTCATTCTCGAGTTCTTCTTCTACACTGGAGTTCTTATTTTCTTATGGAATAGCAATGGCTTGTGATTTCCTGTCACAAAAATGTAGTTACATGAACCATAGTAGTCCAACTTATCACTGACACAAGTTGTGAAGAACATAGCAATGCATATATTAGTGGTTAGAAGAGTATTATATATAAAATAAATAAAAAAAGTTATCTACACCATAGTAGCATAACTAGAGTAAGAATACAGATTCTAATAGAATTAGACACCTAAAAAATAAGTAACTAAAAAAATATAGTAAGTACATAAACTATTCAATATTTGCATGCACTATTAAAGTAAGAATACCAATTCCAATAGGATTGGATACCGAAAAAATAAGTAATTAAAAAAATCTAGTAAGGTATATAAACTATTCAATATTTGCATGCAAAAGATCAATTGTGGGCCATTTTTCTCTCGAAATATAGTCTATATTTTTTCTTGTCACAAAAAAATCTAAGAAAACATTAAGACTTCTATATATAGTCTCCAAAAGAGAAGAGAATTTATCTAAAAATGTATTTATAAAAATATTAAATAATTAAAATGCCAAAAATAATTGTAAAACAATAAAACAAATTTCTAATAATATATTTAAAAAAATATTAGTGTAACTAAAATCTAATATTATAACTAGTTACTAAATTTTATATTATAAAATAAACCTAATTTAAATCTATTCTAATATTTGATATTTATAATTAAACTATAAACAAAATATATATTATAAATTTTAAATCTTTCAACTTTTAAAAACTACAACTAATTCCCAAGTGATTAGGTACAAATTTAAAAATAAAACAATAAAATTTAAATAATTCTATTTACAAAAAATCTAGGAAAATTTACTTTATTCATAGTATGTCGAATATTCGGCGATTTTCGCAGTGTCTCCGAATTTCGGTATAGCCAAATTATGCTACTATGATTTACACTTAGGTAAAGAGATTATTAATGAGAATTTACTAACTAATAACTGAAATATTATTTACAATGAAATCCTGAAGGATTATTCAACATTCCCCCTTTAATCCAAAGGGACATCTCACATGTCAAGCTGCATTCTATTCAAACTTTTCATGGTCCAATGCTTTGGTAAAGATATCTGCAATTTTCTATGATGTAGAACAACAATGTCTTAGATGAATGGTTTTAGCCTCAACATGATGTCGAATCAAGTGATATTGGTGTTGATATGTTTGGTTCGATCATGGAATTTTGGATTCTTGACCAATTGAATTGCAGAAGAATTGTCAACAAAGAGAGGCATTGAAGTAATTTGTTTCTCTTCCAAATTTTCAAGTATTTTACGAAGTCAAATGATTTATTTTGTGGCTTGAGCTGCTGAAACATATTTGGATTTAGTTATAGAATCAACAGGAACATATTGGTTTTGTGATCTCCAAGTGATAGTTGTTGATGCAAGCTTCATCAAATAACCTGAAGTAGGCACCCCATACTCTTTATCTCCAACAAAATCGGAATCTAAATAACTAGTGAGATGGAAGTCTCAAACTTTAGAATATTTGATGTCGTAAGATTGAGAGCCTTCTAAATATTTGAGCACTCGCTTTGTTGCATTCCAACGACCTTCATAGGGATGATGCATAAACCTGGAAAGTATTCATAGAGCAAAAGTTATGTCATGACGAGTAGTAGTAATATAAATTAAACTTCCAACTAGTTGCTTGTACTTTGTTGGATCTTCAAATATGCTACCTTCATTTGTAGTAAGATTTAGATTCTGCTCCATTGGTGTAGAAACAAGATTACAATCATGCATACCAAATTTGCTCAATAACTCTCCAACATATTTTTTCTGAGAAATAAAAATATGCTTTGGTTTTTATCTACTTCAATTCGTAAATAATAATGTAATAATCCCAAATCTATCATATCACAAACCTTTTCCAACTCTCTTTTAATATAGGATATATAATCATCATTATTTCCTGTGATAACCAACTCATCCACATAGACAACTAGATATACAACTAATCTTCCAAATTTCTTGATAAATAAAGTTGCATCATCAAAATGAAATTGTTATGATTCAATTTGAGAATATGTTCAACTAACTTTTCATACCATGCTCGGGGTGCTTGCTTCAAACCATACAAATATTTTACCAAATTGTATACCTTCTGTTCTTGACCTTTGATAGCAAAACCTTCATGTTGATCCATATAAGAATCTTCTTTGAAGTCTACATTCAACAAGGTCATTTTAACATCCACATGATGTTTTTTCCATCATTTTTGTCTTTCTAATGAAAACATAGTTCGAATAATGCCCCATTTTGTTGTAGGAGCAAGTGTTTCTATGTAATCAACACCTTCTTTCTGTGGATATCCTTTTGCTACAAGTATTGCTTTGTGTTTGTCAAGTGTGACATGTGCTTTATTCTTGTTCTTGTATATCCACTTGCATCCAATGGGTTTGGTACCAATTGGAGGGTCCACCAACCTCCAAGTTCCATTTTTTGGGAGAGCATCATACCCTCTTTGTTTTGCACTTTTCCATACATCACTAGTTACTGCTTCTTGAAAAGATCCAGGTTCATTAAAAGCATAAAATTTTTATTCACAATCTAATGTGATAAAATCATCATACCTTTTTGGAAATATCTTAGTCCATGTTAATCTACGAACTTGTTGTTGTGGTGTTTGCTATTTTATTCTTCAAGAACATGTTGTTCATTATCTATGAGACTTAACTTATCCATTATATTAAAAATATCATCCACTTTCTGATCCTCATTTTCATCAACTTGTGCATTAGAAGAAACTTGTTGTTATGGAAGGAAATTCCAAAAATTGACTTAAAAGAGGAATCCCCCCTTCAAGATTTGGAAGTTCATTATCCCTTTCATGATATATATATATATTTTAATGAAATCTATGAAGTTGAGAAAGTTGTTAATCAATAGTGAGTGCATATTTCTCAAATTCAAGAAATATAACATCTCTAGAAACAATAAAATTCCTATTATCTTCATCATACAATCTATAATATTTGGAAGTATTAGAATATCCCAAAAATATACACTTTCAACTTCTTGCTCCCAATTTATTCCTTTGTTTCTCACGGATGAAAGCATAACATGTGGAACCAAATTTTTTAAAATGCTTGACAGCTGGAAGATGGCCATGCTAGTTTTTATAAGCTGTTTTTTTTTTTAGTGCAGCAGAAGGACATTTATTCTTAATGTAGACAAAAAAGAGGTGCTTCTCCCCAAAACATTAATTGAACATTCTTAAAAAACATCATTGATCTTACCATATTCAATAGTTTCCTATTCATACATTCTACCACACCATTTTGTTGTGGATTATAAGGAACAATGGTTTGATTTTTAATACCATTCTCTTGCAAATATTTTCAAAATATTGAGATGTGTATTCACCACCATTATCAGTTCTAAGGGTTCCAATATTGAGTTGAGTTTCATTTTTAATCGACAAATGAAAATTTATGAATGTATTGAAATCTTGATAGTTTGTTTTTAATAAATAAAATCAACAAATCCTTATAAAGTCATCAATAAAAGTCATTATATATTTGTTACCATTTGCTGATGCATAAAGCATGGGCCCACATAAATATGAGTGAATAAGACCAATCTTTCTAGAAGCTCAAAACATAGAATCATGAAAATTTTGTTTACTGTTCTTGCCTAAAATACAAACATCACATTGGGAAAGTTGTCTTGGATTAGTAGGAATCCCTTGAAATCCAAATATAGCAAGCCATAACAAGTTGGAAGACCAATTATCATTATGTCGAACCAAATTTATAGAATTTTGTGAGTTGGATGAGGTAGCATTCAATTTTAAAAGTTTTTCATCTTCCACTCGAGTCATTACAATCACATTATCGTAATCTCTTCTAATCTCAATGATACCATCAAACATATGTATTGAGTGACCTTGTTGTCTAATTTGCGCAAGAGAGATTAAGTTTCCCTTTAATTGTGGAACATAAAGAACATCAGAAAGTATATAATCAACAAGTCTTGATAATTTAAGTCTAACAGATCCATTTCCTCAAGGTTTTAACTAATACTTATCTTCCAAATGTACTACCTCATCAATTTGATCACTAAATTTCTCAAAGAAGTCTTTTATAAATGTCATATGGCATGTGGATCGAGTATCTAATAACCAAATGTCATTCCAAGAAAATGAAGTACTAAAAGCTTCTTTAATTCCAAGATTACAATGTGCACATTCAGGAGGGTTACCTTTATCGTTTCCTTTATCTTGTATTTGCTCTTTCTTGTTAACAATTTTCTCCCAAGAAGTTATACAATAACTCGTAGTATGACCAGTTTTTCCATTTCTATAATATTATTTCTCTCCTTGATTACATCCCCCCCCACTGCCCCCCCCACCCCTCCTATGTATTGTCCTTTTTATCCTCTACCTTGACCTCTGCTTATATTTTCTTCTTTTGATTTGTGTCCTTTCTGTGAAAGACAAAAAGTTTCTTCATTGGGATTAGACTCCTTCTTCCCAAATGCTTTCTTTCTTTCAGCAATTTTCTCAACAAATTTTTTAAAGGTCATAGCTTTCATCTCGCCACTAGCTTGAAGTGATTCTAAATAGTGTGTATAGGAAGGGTAGAGAGCTTTACTAAACGCAGTAAGTTGAATGCAAACTTTTACACTAGTTGCATCAATATCATGGAAAATAGCTCTAATTTTATAAGCAAGTTTCATTGGATCATTATCTTTTGATTCTAACTTAAATAACTTCATTAACAATTGTATGATTTCAAGCTCACAATGTGGATCATACAAATATTTTAGGCTTTTTTAATGAATCCCAAGCATTTTTGCTACAAACTAAATGTCTACTTACTACTTCACTTACATAGGCAATGATCAAGGCATAAGCCTTCTTTTCCTTTCTTTTCCATAATGCTAACTCTTTGGTGATAGTAGGTGGTACTGGTGCACTTTTATCCACTTCATATATTGCATCTCCATCTTTCTTATCTTCAAAATTCTGATTTTCACAAATTCCATCCCACATGTCATTAAAAATAAGGGTATTTTTAACTATACTAAACCATTTATGATAATTTTCTTTACGAGAAAAAATTATTCCAACAATTGAAATTAAAGAATTCATTGAAATTTACTGTGTAGTAAATGTTTGTCTACAAATTATACAAATTACAGTATGATATATATTTTTCCACTATGCTGATTTTGTTTAAAATATTTTTATCTTCTAAAAATATTTCCCCAAAGGTTTTATAATTCAATAAAAAAAAAACCTTGCACCCAAAAATAAATGGCGTCTTAAAATATTTTGTTTTCTAAAAAGAACTCCCCAAAGATTTGATAATTAATTTAAAGAAACCATTGCATGCAAATATAAATGGTGGCTCTCTTCCTTTTTTTTTCTTAAAAAAAAGAAAATAATTATTCTAAACAATTACCAAAACAATTTACGTGCAGTCTCTCCTTTATGTGGAGTCTTTCTTCCATAATATTTACTAAGAAACTTTCCTTTTCTTGGTGATAGCTCCTTTGCAGGTTCCTCCTTCATAGGATCCTTCTCTCTCACCAATGTTTTCTCACCAATGCTTCATTGCCTTGCTCTGATACCACTGACACATGCCATGAAGAACCTCAACAATGAATATATTACTTCATAGAAGAGTATTAGATATAAAGGAAATACAAAATCTTATCTGCAGTTAGATAATGAGATTATTAACGAGAATTTACTAACTAATAACTGAAATAGTATTTACAATGAAATCCCAAAGGATTATTCAACAATGTGGACTAAGTTCAAAGAAAGGCCATAATATGCAAGATCTAGAAGCCAAGAACAATGAAGCTGTCAAGTTGGACACATATTTTTCCATGAGATTAAAATTTTTATAGATAGATCAAATATGATGGTTGATGTAGGATTAAATATGATTGAGAGTGAGATCAAATCCAGCCATTGATGTGCGCTGTAATAGAAACCGTTGCTGGGATTTGGTGTAAAATTCCACCAAAAGTAAAACCCATGTTAAACCCATGTTAGGTTCAAAGGACCACCCAACTTGGATCCTAAAGGAGGGACTACACCCACTCCCATCGAAAGGTGTAGACTTGATAATTTTTTAACGCAGTTTCATAGGTAGAGTAAGAGGTACTAGGCATAGATGTGTGCTGACTATTGTGGAGTTCTTATTTCATGCCTTGGCCTTGGTGGTTGGCACTTCTAGTTAAGCAGTTCGACTTCCCATGAATTTCAATTTCGTACATGTATTAATGAATCAGTTTCCTTTTCACATTACCTGTTACAACTAGGCGACAACTTATCCCTTAGCATAAAATACAACTAAAATTCCTTGCTTTTCACGTGAGTTTTTGATAAAAATTGGTTTATTTCTGTAATTTCACAATTCTAGTAATGGTAAGAAATATTAATCACCATTACTAGACTAAATGCTTGATTTTAAAACTATCCAAATCATTTGAATTGTCATGTGAGTTTTGCAAATTGTGCTTTCAACAATAATTAATCTGCTAGATTCAAATGAGTTGGGGGCATTTTAGTTAGTGCTTATACTACTTCGTGACTTATCAAATCTATGCCAACACCTTTATCTCAATGTTTGCTGGTTCTTTAAATCATGATTCAAATCATGGCTACGCACTTTAGATTGGCGGGTCTACTATGTAAGATAGCCCTCAACAAAGGCTTCCTCAACCTGCGTGAGTTGCTTAAATGTTCAATGAAAGGTGGTTGTTCTTTCCAAATGTGTATCTCCTTATCAAAAATGATGCATCATATTTATTCACAATGCAAAACAATCTGCAATTTACGCACACAACTATATAATTCTACTCTCATCCAACAATTAGTAGTCACACATACAATACTTTAATCTACATGCACTTTTAAAATCTCATAGTTTCTCATTTCGTGGGCCTACAGTAAGGAAGTACCATCTTATTATTATTATTCTTATGTCATGGGTGTGTTTGAAAAATTTGTATACCATGAACAACCATATTAATAAGATTAATATGTTTGGAATATGTTGATAGGTATATATTTGACACAATGAGATTATTAATACATAGTTTTAGACTGCATTGAGCCTATCACCCTTGGAGTACACTACCTAAAATATTGTTCTCAAGATACTACACTACCAAATGGAAATCTTACTGGCAAGTGCATGGTGTCATTGCAATGAATTTTGACTTTTCAGGCTAACATATGGAATCAAGAGCACAACTATACATTCATCTAACAGTTTTTATTACCATGTTTTAATTACCACACTCATCTAAATTTAATTTAATAGTTGTATCGCTATTTGAGTTAACCTAATAGTTATGTAATAGTTAATATAATAGTTATCCAATATAACAGTGATTAGATTTTGTAATGTCCCTTTTTTAAATTTTATCAAATGACCATTTTTTTCACTTTTTCCCCAAATTTTGACCTTAACTAGTTTTGATGTCTAGACCTCCAAATTGGCCCAAATGCTCCCAAATTTTATCTGAAGGTACATTAATGATATTAGAAATTAAATATGATGTTCAAATATGCTTAAGGACACCCCAATTACTTATTCAATCTTGTTTAATTTTTTATTCAAAGTAGGATTCTTTACTAGCAAATTGGGGCTCCAATTCCCCTTGGTAATTGCCAAAAATTGCTTCACAAATGATCCCAAAGTCACTCAAATTTATGAGCAGAGGCTGGGGATGTGTAAGGTACCTTTTAAAAGTCTCATATTCATCATCTTTCAGTTTATACATGCTTTTATGACTCTTTCCAAAACAACTACCAAGTCACAATTTCGACCCTTGGGGAAAATGCACCAAATCTTCTCCCAATGCAATAAAAATGAGTAAAATGGATCCCAATGATTAATAAATTATCATGAGACTTGAAATAAAAATTAATGACAGTCCATCCATAATACATTTATCAGATATACATTCCTCCATTCGAAATAATAAGCATTACCATGGAAAATATCAAAGTAGAGTGGAAATGGTCATTCTTTGCTCATTAAAAGTCATTTTGACATACAAATATTGGTAATTTCGACAATGAAAGGCTCTCCCAATTCAAAATCATCAGCATTACAATGGTTCACAGCAAGATAGTGGGGAAATGACACTATTTCTTCATTATTCAACATTTTTACATGAATTCTTTTGGGTATTTCGACCTGATATTCCTCTAAACGTGAAATACAGATCATGTACATAAAAAAAAAGATAATAGGCATTATAATCTTCCCAAAAGAGATCAATATCTTACCCAAAGCACAATCCCTCCATTGGCATGAATATGGTGTGAAAACTGGAAATAATTGAGAGAGAGTGATGCAATAGAAAAATATACATGATTTTCTATAGCTTACACCTAAAAATAATACTCCATTAAAGCTCCATGAAAGGCCTGAGTGGCCTCTACAAACACCAACTTGGAAGGGAATCTTTCACCCTCGACATTGGCTAAGGCAAGAAAACTAGTAATCCACTAGCTCTCACAATTCACAAATGATTAAAATCTAGTATCTTGGTTTCTTTTTGTATTTTATAAAAATAGTTATCCTTTTAAGGTTCCCAATCCATCCACAAAATCAATCCAATTCGAATTTGGGTGTGGGCTCAAGATTTTCCATTTGTCCTCCCTTTCCTAGCCTTCCATCTTCCCCCAATTTGAGTAGGAACCCATTGAGCTTCCCAAACTCACATGAGATCTCTTTTGGATGCTCTATTTCAACCTGACATGTTATATATGTCAAATTTCATCCTTCATATCTGATTTGTGTCATAGGTGTCATAGCATCTTCATCATTGTTGTCATAGAGCTAGGGAATCTAGTCCAAGTGTCTCACTAGCTCCAAAATGACTCTTACTTTCCCATGTAAGTTAAATTTCTTCTCAAATTCGACCTATGATGCATATGGCTAAATTTTATTAACGTCATAACTCATCCAAGAACCTTTAGTCTTCCCATGGATTTGAAATTGCAAGAGGAGGTTGCCATTTGGTACCAAATTTCTAGCTTTTGTGGGCCCCATAGTCTCCATGTGTCTCCATGCTCCATTGCCACTTCAATTTTCTCTTGTATTTATTTATTTATCTCATTTCTTAAATATTTATTCCATTTTAATGTTCAAACATTATTTATTGTCCCCCTTATTCCATATCCCTAAGATTCCACCCCTAACTTAGGAAACTAGTAATTTTCATCCTTAGCAATTATTTGACCCTTAGCATCAATTTGACAAACTCTCATGAATATGGAAAATGTGATTAGGCCATTGTGACCCAATGCAAAGTTTGGCACATGAAAAATACACGAAAAATACTCCCTTCCCAATATTTCTTTTCCTTAAGCAATTTCAAACACGGGTGTTGAAGAACCTGCTTTCTATATGATTCTTTGGAGTTTCCACTAAGTTTCCCAACTTTACGTCTTTGATATTCCATGAAAATTTTTGAGATGAACCACCATGCTTTCTGCTACTCTACTCTGATTAAAATCACTTTATTAAGTGAGGAATCCATCTCCCATACTGCATTTTTACCAAAAAATTTGAAATCAATGGGACTAAAAAATATCCCAGGGTCCCATTTTTTGTATTTCACTCCAACAATTAAGAGTGCTCTCCAACCCATACCATTAGGAAAGAAAATTCCAAGATCCCATTTTCTTGTATGCATTATTAAAAACATCATGAGTACATATCATATATCATCAAAGTACATAATAACATAATAAAAATGTACATCAAGGAAGTGCCTCATCAAAAAATCATGAAAGTGCTTATACCTCCAAGTAAGTAGACCACCATTTGTCAAGTGCATACAAGCTTCAAGTGACCAATCAAATATGTTCCAATGACATAGGTTAAGATCCCATGTCCTATAATGTTGTTCCCAAAGAAGGATGGCTCCTCCAAGGAAGTAGCTCTCCAATGAGAATTTGATACCAATGCTTGAGTGTCATGGAGTATGATAAGGGCCTCTTGGATCTTCTTTTCATTCATATTTAAGGACCCTTCAAGAAAATGAGGCTCTTGCAAATGAACCTCCTCATATTCTTCCTTCTTGCTTGGACCAACTTCATGAAGCTCAAGTGGTGATGGGGAAGTTGATCTTGTTTCTTCTTCAACTGCTACAAGGTCTTCATTTTCATGTTTAATTGAAGTTTGGATTGCAGCAACTATTTCAAAAGTGATCTCTATGTCACCAACATAGAGGTGTGAGCACACATCAGTAGGTAATCCTTCATAGTTCAAGCATCCATGAGTAGATTCTCTTTGTTTCATATCCAAGGTAGAATGTGTCTCAAAATGATCTTCATTATTTAGAATATGAAACTTATTCACACTTATGTGATGTCTCTTCACATTTTTTAGAGTCACTTGGGAGTGAATTTTGATCATTTTCATGTACTACTTCTTCTAATTCACCTATTTCAGAACTACGTGGTTCATGGCTCTTCTCCTTTTGCTCCTTCAAGCAAGTTGATGCATTATTCCCCTTGGTTTTCTTAAAATCAATATATTTTTCCCAACTTTGGATAGCCAAAGATTTGAATCCTTTCATAATATTTTTGGTCACGTCTTCAAGTATAGGTTCCATGTTTTTTATTATCTCCTCACCATCATATGAGATTCCCTTTTCATCCCTAGTCATAGTTTCCCCAAAAATTGCCTTCTTCTCCTACTTTTTTTTTCCTCTTCAACAAAAGCACTTTTGGGTCTCAGTATATAATGGTGGTCCTTGAATTATTGTACTAATAAATGTCAAAACACATCAGGTTCCAAGATCATTCTCTGATACCAGTGTAATGTCCATTTTTTAAATGTTATTAAATGACCATTTTGTTTCACTTTTTCCCCAATTTTGACCTTAACTAGTTTTGATGTCTAGACCTACAAATTGGTCCAAATGCTCCAAAATTTTATCTAAAGGTACATGAATGATATTATAAATTAAATATGATGTTTAGAGATTTTTAAGTACCTCCCAATTACTTCTGAAAACTTGTTTAAAGTTCTGTTCAAAGTAGGATTCTTTATTAGCAAATTGGGGCTCAAATTCCCCCCGGTAATTGCTGAAATTAGATTCACAAATCATCCCAAAGTCACTCGAATTTCTTAACAGAGGCTGGGAATGTGAAAGGGAAATTTTAAAATTATCATATGCATCACGATTCAGTTTGTACATGATTTTATGAGTCTTTCCAAAACAACTCGCAAGTCACAATTTCGATCCTTGGGGAAATTGCACCAAATTTTCTCCAATGCAATAAAAAAGAGTAAAATGGCTTCCAATTCTTAAGTAATGAACATAAGAATTGAAATAAAATATAATTATAGTCCATCCATCATACCTTTATCAGAGATACATTCCTCCATTCGAAATAATAAGCATTACCATGGCATATATCAAAATAGAGTGGAAATGGTCATTGTTTGCTCATTAAAAGTCATTTTGACATAAAAATCTTGGGAATTTCAGCTTGAAAATTTATGAGAATGAATAAAAAATAATATTTAATGGATTAAAATCAGAAATTTACAATGAAGGACTCTCCCAACTTGAAATCATTAGCATTACAATGGTTCACAACAAAATAGTGGGGAAATGACACTATTTCTTCATTATTCAACATTTTTACATGAATTATTTTGGGTATTTCGACCTGAGAGTATTCTGAACATGAAATATAGAGAATATATATAAAAACATAATATAATGGGCATTATAATATTCCCCAAAGAGATCAATAGCTCACCCAAAGCACAATCCCTCCATTGGCATGAATATGGTGTGAAAACTGGAAATAGTTGAGAGAGAGTGCTGCAATAGAATAATCTACATGATTTCTTGTAGATTACACCTGAAAATAATAATCCATTAAATATACATGAAATACCTGAGTGGCCTCTCTAAATACCAACTTGTATGGGAATCTTTCACCCTCGAAATTGGCCAAGGCAAGAAAACTAGTCATCCACTAGCTCTCACAATTCAAAAATGACAATTTCACAAACGATAAAAAATCCATTCTCTTGGTTTATTCCT
Organism: Pseudotsuga menziesii; assembly: GCA_001517045.1. Lineage (NCBI taxonomy): Eukaryota > Viridiplantae > Streptophyta > Pinopsida > Pinales > Pinaceae > Pseudotsuga > Pseudotsuga menziesii. Next base: position 169,304 of record LPNX010107960.1, read on the forward strand.
GTATTTTATAAACATCCTTATCATTTTAGGGTTCTCAATCCATCCACAAAATCAAGCCAATTCGAATTTGGGTGTGGGCTCAAGATTTTCCATGTGTCCTCCCTTTCCTAGCCTTCCATTTTCCCCCAATTTGAGTAGGAACCCATTGAGCTTCCCCAACTCACATGAGAGCTCTCTTGGATTCTCTATTTCAACCTGACATGTCAGATATGTCATATTTCAGCATTCATATCTAATTTTTGTGATAGGTGGCATAGTATCTCCATCATTGTTGTCATAGAGCTAGGAAATCTAGTCCAAGTGTCTCACTAGCTCCAAAATGACTCTTCCTTTCCCATGGAAGTTACATTTCTTCTCAAATTTGACCTATGACGCATATGGAAAAATTTATTAACCTTATAACTCATCCAAGAACCTTTAGTATTCCCATGGATTTGAAATTGCAAGAGGAGGTTTCCATTTGGTACCAAATTTCTAGCTTCTGTGGGCCCCATAGTCTCCATGTGTCTCCATGCTCCATTGCCACTTCAAATTTATCTTGTTTTTATTTATTTAGCTCCTTTCTTAAATTTTTTTTCCATTCTAAGTTCAAACATGATTTATTTTCCCCCTTATTCCATATCCCAAAGCTTCCACCCCCAACCTAGGAAACTAGTAATTTTCATCCTTGGCAATTATTTGACCTTTAGCATCAATTTGACAAACTCTCATGAATATGAAAAATGTGATTAGGCCATTGTGACCCAATGCAAAATTTGGGACATGAAAGAGTTTAATTTAATCTCATAATTGTAGAATCATTGGAGTTAAGGTAATAGTTGTATCTAATAGTTAAGTTAATAGTTATCCAATATACTGTGATTAGAGTTGAAGTTAAGATAATAGTTGTATAATCATTGGAGTTATGATAATAGTTAATTTAATATATTAGGAAGTGTAGTTCAAGTAAAAGTCATTATTGGATTTGATATTAAGATAATAGTTGTATCATGAATGGAATTAAGCTCCTAGTTGTATCTAATAATCAAATAGTTGTATATAATAATTGAATAGTTTAAATTGAAGTTTAATTTTTTCAACTATCATGAACTGTACTTATCATATGTTAACTATGTTATTGTTTATTCTTTTGAAATTTTTAATTATGAATTTTGAACGATTCCCATAGAATCAATTTGGATAGTACACTTGTCTCATTCTCATCCATAGATGAAAAAACATGGATGGTAGTCCACCCCTAAATTCTAAGATTTATACGCCTATTGACATAACTAGCACATCCACATAGTTTGTGGTTGGATCACATTGATAGGGATCAAAGGGTTGAGAGATGGTTATGGAATGGAAGATTATTTGGAAATAGTTTTTTATTCCTCATATTCTTCTAGTTAAACAGGTTCAACTATGAGTTATCCATTCCTAGCTACATGTTATCATCGAATTTATTCCTATTATCCATTTATCAGCTATCAGTTATTTTTTTATATTCTTTTTATTTTTATCTCACATTCTTTTAGTTATCCGCCATGAACGGTTGGTTATCCAGTCATCAACTAGGATTTATTGAACGATTTCCATAGAATCAATATCGACAGCACACTTGTCTCATCCTTGTCCATAGATGAAAAAGAATAGGTTGTAGCACCCCAAATCTCAAATAAAAATGTCTATCAACGAAATTAGGTAGATTCACAACTGCTATATGGAGGAGTTGTATAAATTCAGGCCAGCAATAGATTAATTTTACCCACAACAATTATCAATTGATCATGGAAAATTGCTAACAATGGAGACTGAATATGGAGCTGTAACACAAAATTATATTAACTGAGTGTACAATAGCCTACCCTGTAATATCATAGGCTACTGAATAAATAGAATACATGAAGAAATCGAATGCATGAGGAAGCATCCAAATCTAGCATAAAGCAGGCTTACCCAAAATAGGCAAATCCCCCATAGGTGTAAAAAGCTGATCCCAAATCTGTCATGAGGCTCATGAATTGGCAAGGGTGCATGGGCAAGCTAATGAGTGGTGAAATGGAAGCTCATACATGCTTTTGCATGGAGGAAAGAGTGGAGGGTGAAAGGGGAATAAAACAAGTTCACCTCACCTAGTCTTGCTTTCCTTATGTGCTTTAAAAACTGGAAAAGTAGTCAACAAAGCAGAAAAAGCAGAAGGGCACCTAGGAGGCCAAGAATAAAGTAGATTTGATTCCTAAGGCTTTCCCAAGTGCTACATGAGTCAAAGATGGCAAGTTTTACCTCTATGGATAGGCAATTAGCAACTTGAACATGGTGGGACTCATGAACTAGGGAAATAAGATAAAAATAAATGAATTAATGTCTATGTGGGTAATACTATGGGTTTGATTATTCTAACACCCCCCCCTTAAGCCTGAATTTATGAGTAATAAACCAAAATATAGGGCCTAGCAACAAGGCTTAGTCACCCTTTTACATACTGCAAGTCCATACAACCAAGGAAAGAGGCAAAACCAACTTGGGAAAATCCTCCCTTAAACATGGACTGTAAAACAAAATTGTAGAATCTTGTCTCCACTCATGCCTTTACAGCATGATCAGCAATCCCCAGCAGTGATTTGAGATTGCTGAAGGTCTTCTCACAAAATGCTTTGGTGAAGATATCAGCTACTTGTTCTGAAGATGAACAGAAGAGTAGGTGAATGGTGCCATCATGCACAAGCTCTCTGATGTAGTGCATGTGAATCTCAATGTGTCTGGTTCTCTGCTTCTAAACTGGATCTTTGCAGATTCGAATGGTACTCTGGTTATCACAGTAGATGCTAGTTGAGTACTCAGGTTCGAAACCACACTCTCCAAGTAAACCCTGCAACCATAAACACAGAGTTGTTGCATTGACAACTCCTCTGTACTCAGCTTCTGTAGATGAGAGTGCAATGGCACTCGGTTTCTTGCTTGACCAGCTGATTGGCCCTTCTGCAAGCATGAACACATAACC
>LPNX010107960.1:172564-192330 GCA_001517045.1 Pseudotsuga menziesii
CCAACATATAACACAATGATCATTAATGAACCATTAATTACCTTCAGATAGACATTCGAATCTGATTTTCATCGAACAAAATTCAGAGATAGCAAGAAGCTATCTATATTGGCATACCAAGCCCTGGGGGCTTGCTTGAGCCCATACAATGACTTTCTCAACCTGCACACAAGAGAATGGTTAGTAGCAAAACCTTGGGGCTGCTGCATATATATCTCATCAGTGAGATCACCATTCAGAAAGGCACATTTTACATCCATATGATGTACCTCCCATTGCCTTGATGCTGCAATGGCTCGAGTTAGCCTGATTGAATCCATCTTTGCCACTGGGGCAAAAGTCTCATTGTAATCAATGCCATGAACCTGTGAGCAACCTTTAGCTACCAATCTAGCCTTGTACTTCAGTGGTGAACCATCAGCAGCAAATTTGGTCTTATAGACCCACTTACACTGTACTAGTTTTTAGGAGTTCGACTATTACACAAGTGCACATTAGCTAGACTAAGCCTTAATCGATTAGAGTTGAAGTTAAACTAAGCCTTAATCGATTAGAGTTGAAGTTAAACTAATAGATGTAGAATAATTGGAGTGCGGCTAACATTTATATTTACTAGTTAAGCTAATAGTTATCCAATATAACCATGATTAGAGTTGAAGTTAAGCTAATAGTTGTAGAATCATTGGAGTTAAGATAATAGTTGTGTTATCACTCTAGGAAACTCCTATAGGTTGCAACTCGAGGATGCCTGGTAAATTAAATGTTTTTATGGTTTTCTAAGTGGATCAAGTGAGGTGACCTACAAGACCTCACACTCTCAAGACATGCATGAAACTCAATCAGGGATAAGGCTTCTAACTACCACTGTTCAGAGGTTTGATAATATGGTGTAGATATGGAGAACTTATCATGTTGGCAAATTCATACATAAATATATATATATATATATATATGGCTAATAATAACAAGGAATGTACTTATAATTCAATTCATCAATATGCGAATAGGATGACAGCTATCAGGCATCAATTAACCTGAATAAACCTGAATAACACATTCAAGCATAAGCACAGAATAGACAAGAAATGGAAGCTGAACATATGATAGCAAAAGAGCCTATATTAGGTCATGAGCAATATGAGAAGCTTGAGAATAGTAATGGTCTACAAATCCCCAAAGTTGAACCTTTTCTATAACATAAGTCTTAGGATTTATAGCATTTACAAAAATATTCAGATCCTGAAAAATTGGATCTGTTTTACTAAAAATAGATAAAATTAATGCTTTTGCAAAATTGGGTCAGGAACCCTAATTTAACTACTAGTTTAACTAACTCTAACACTTTTTCACTCTTTGAACCTTTTGATGACTACAGTGAGTACTGGAGGAAAGATGTAATTGGTCTTCTGATGGATGAGCCATTGTTGGTTAAAATATGTAGGGTTTTGTGACCCTCTCCTCTTTGATGTATCCCCAAAACTAGAACAAACCTCCTTTGATGGTGCACTTCAGCAAATTTCAGCTTTTACACTTCATCTTGCTCTTGCCCAGGTGTTGGTGAAGTAAAGTATTCATTTTTTTGCTGTAACCTGCCCTGTTAGGTCAACTTTTGGCCTAAAAATTTGGCCAAACTGCTAAAAACTAGGGCTTAGAGATGCATTTGTTTCTCCAAATATGTGACACCTGTGTATAAAATGAAAGAGGTTTTTGTATATTGGTGTTTTTTGATAAAAACCTCTCTCATTTTCTTGAAATTAGTTTCCATTTTCTAGATATATGTATTTCAAAAACACATGTAAAATAGGGAAATTCTAAGATCCTAAAATTAGGTCTCAGAGATGGATTCGATTCTCCCAATATGAAATACCTATAGCAAAAGTGATAGAGGTTATTGTTCTTGGACATGTTAGAAAACAAAAACTCTGAGCGTTTTGCAAAATGATTCTCTAGTCGCTCAGAACCTTTATCTTTTCATGGTAAAACGCCAATTTCAGTGGCTTAGAGCTCCCCGAAATTTCAGTCTTAGATGCCAAAAGTCTGCTTTCAGTGGCTTGGAGACTGTTTTGACACTATGCTTAGCCATAGAAACTTGCGTTTTGAGTTTTTGAGTGGGTCCTCTTCCCTGTTCCTTTTAGGTGGTTAATCATGCTAAATTATGACATGCCTCATTTTGACGAATTTGATTTTGATGGGAAAACAACCATTTTCTCTTTTCATCCCTTTCAGTGGTTAAGAGTATTTAGGGTTTTGTTTGCTAGCTGCTGAATGCTGATATTTCAGTGGCTAATGAACTTCCACCACGTTCTCCCAAGCCACGGAAACTTTATTTCTAAAAGAACATGTGTAACGAGATTTTGGTGATTTACTGTCTTTCTAGATCTCATTGTGTAGCTGCCGAAAGGTAGGGCTTTTGATGGCTAATGAACTATTTGAAAGTTTTCCCAAGCCATTGAAAGTTTCCCTTTCCAAAAACGTATCTCATTTGCTTTTGGTGGTTAATGTCCTCCTGCAACACTCACTAAGCTACCGAAACCAAAGCTTTTCAGTGGCTAATGAGGTGTTGGAAAGCATGCCTAAGCCATCGAAATTCCTTTCCCAGAATTTTAATAAGAACGTGATGAGCAAGATTTTTGTGGATAATCATGGTCCTGCGTTAAACTATTAGCTGCCGAAAGCTAGGATTTTTGGTGGCTAATGAATTATTGAAAATCTTGCCTAAGCCACTGAAAGCTAAAAATTTCAAATTTATCAAATAACAGAACATTAGATACCCCAAATTTGTTAGTCATGCCAATATATTTCATAATATGACTTGAAATCTTCATCCTATCAAAAATAAATTGTATGAGTGACCTTATTGAAAATAAATTTATTTTGGGAGATAACAAGTTGTATCTAATAGTTAATTTAAAGCTAATATATCAACAATTGTAGCTCAAGTAAAAGTTGGAGTTGAAGTTAAGATAATAGTTCTATCATGAATGGATTTAAGCTCATAGTTGTATCTATTAATCGAATAGTTGTATCTAATAATCAAATAGTTGAAGTTGAAGTTTAATTTTTCAAACTAATAGTTGTATCTAATAGTTAATTTAAAAGTTAATATATCAACAATTGCAATTCAAGTAAAATTTATGATTGGATTTCACATTAAATTAATAATTGTATCATCACTGGATTTAAGCTCATAGTTGTATCTAATAATCAAATAGTTGAAGTTGAATTCAAATTTTTCCAACTATCATGAACTATACTTATCACATGATACCTAAGCTATTTTTTAGTTTTTTGAAATTAATAATTATGAATTTTGGACGACGCCCATAGAGTCAATCTGCACATTACACTTGTGTCATTATCTTTTGTAGATGAAAAAACATAGATGGTAGTCCACCCCAAAATTATAAGATATATATGTATATCGACGTAATTAGCTAGATGCCCAAATACCAGAAGGAGGAATTTATTAGGAGGTCGAATGATTTTATTAGGATTTCAATTGTTACATGAGTGCACATTAGCTAGAATCCTAGATGCCAAATGTACTTCGCCTAAGCTTTAAGTGATTAGAATTGAAGTTAAGCTAATAGTCGTAGAATAATTAGAGTTAAGATAATATTTGTATCTAATAGTTAAGCTAATAGTTATCCAATATAACCGTGATTAGAGTTGAAGTTAAGCTAATAGTTAATTTAAAAGTTAATATATCAAGAATTGCAGTTCAAGTAAAAGTCATGATTGGGGTTGAAGTTAAGCTAATAGTTGTATCTAATAATAAAATAGTCGAAGTTGAAGTTTAATTTTTCCAACTAATAGTTGTATCAAATAGTTAATTTCAAAGTAAATATATCTTTTGAAGTTGAAGTTTAATTTTTCCAAGTAATAGTTGTACCTAATAGTTAATTTAAAAGTTAATATATCGGAAATTGCACTTCAAGTAAAAGTCATGATTGGAGTTGACATAAAGATAATAGTTGTATCATCAATGGAGTTAGGCTCATAGTTGTATCTATTAATTGAATAATTGTATCTAATAATCTAATAGTTGAAGTTGAAGTTTAATTTTTTAAACTATCATGTATTGTACTTATGAGATGTTAACTAAGCTATTTTTTATTTTTTTGAAATTATTAAATATGAATTTTGGATGAAGCTCATAGAATAAATATTAATTAGAAATGTTGTTAACTAGAATTTATTTATTGAAAAGTTATTAAAAATATATATATATAACTTATTAGAAATGTCATGAACCTTTAAATTCCATAAAAAAATACAAAAAATTGATATAACATATAAACATAAACACGTCGTTATGTTCCTAAAATGCATTAGTTACTATGGCATGAGTACATCCGTTGCTACTTGTATAGTCGATTACACAATTCTTAAAACTGTTCTATGACAGGTTGCACAAACTGTGGATGTTTACAGAGTTTAACGGCATGCTGTCGTCATACCTAAAGGTGACGTTTTTGTTCTTTTTACACATTTATCTTGTTTATTGTTTACAAAATGCTTTCTTATCCCTAACACTAACTCTGGGGCTCCATCTCCTTCCTTAAATCTTAAAGTATGATGCTTTGGTTGTATGAGAAACACGCTTGGGAGACTAAGAGTATAGTCTTGATCCCAATATTTAAAATGTAATAAATATTTGAAGAACCCAAGGGTTATCCTTGGTCCTAAAGCACATGGTTATAATATATATAACATTGGAAAGGACCGAAGGTGTAACCCTAGTACTAATGTGTATAATGATGGTTCAAATGTTTCGATTTTAATGTTTATACAATATGGATGTGGGGTTTATACCATAGTTGAACCTTGGAATGAATATAATAATTGACATGTTATGATTGCATTCGGTCTTGTGTTATGATTGTTATAAAGTTTGGTACCTTGGTTGACTTGTGAATTAAAGGGTTTTTCTCATTGCGAGGTGACAACACATCCAAGTTTTAAAGGCTTGCTCGAGAATGAATCCCAATTGTCCACCTGTATAACATGATATAAAGTGTTTCGTTAGGGCTTAATGTGTCATTTTTTTGGTCCGAACCCTTCATTTTTTTTGTTATTTGATATGTAAGCATGAGAGCAAAGGATTTACCCTATCCTAGCAATTTTATGAGGTTCTTGGTGTAAATCATGTTAGTCGTTAATGGCATCATTCTTGGCTGATTTCAAAGGTGTAAGGAAGGATTCTTGGCACCAATGGCATCCCTCAGTCATAGCTTATTGTTTACTGTGAATTGAACCCAACCACCATCTTCAGCCTCAAACTGCCTCTTACTATGTAAAGAAAGCAACTCTCAACTCTGCAAAGATTTTGGAAATGTATTTTATTAACTCTTAGGTTTGTAGGGACTTATGGTTGTAATGTTTCTTGCAAGACGAGGAGGGATAAGGCGTTCAGGAGTAGCCGACCCCTGGACCTCTATGCTATTCAAACAAGGTAATGGAAACTATATTTATTTACATTGTTTAATTCATTTCACTTTTGTTATCGTTCTAACTATGGCTAATTTATTGCAAGTTTTAGAGCACTAGTGAGGATGGAGACAAGGTCACCTCCGCCCAGGCTCGCATATTAGAACACCAAGGTAAGAATAATCAAAACCTTACTTTGACTAATTTCTATTTTTTATTTATTTAACTATATTGGTCACTTACTGACCAATGTTTACTTGTTTGTAGGTGTCTCTTGACTGGGTCTTGGAGCTTGAAGAAGATTTAGGATTCTGCCTATTTGTGAGATATGTTCTAGGTTCCTTTTGATTCAACCCCAAGGGGTTTATAATTTAATGGACAGAGGGCTTCGCAGCCTCTATTCCGACATAGGTATTTAAACTTGTTTGTGTGCATTTGTTTGCATGTTTTATGGATTACAAGTTTATCGTGGGTGCCATCATGGATGTGCTTACCTCCAATTTGGTTAATCTGTAAACTGTATTTAATTATTGGGATTTTGTAAATATGGTGGATGGCATCGTAGATGGTCTTATAACCACAAGGATTGCGCATTCTTTTTGTTTAACATTCAATAATTAATAGACTAATACAACCCTTAGGGTCTGTACCTGATTCTTATTCATGTGTTTGTTAATTGTGCATCTCTATAGGTTTAAGATAGTATCTATCATGAATTTAATTCTCTAAATTAGTTGGAGCTACTGCTCTCGGTCTGTACCATTAAATATTATGTGTGTTTGGTTATTATGTGATGGATACTTTCTGTCACTAAATTTATTTGTCGTCGAGGCTTCCATCTACGATGTTATTACTGCCACATTATGAGTTTGATTGATTCGTTGTCTTTTAAAAGGGATTGATATCCTATAGATTATATTTTGGTTAATAAATGGTAGAAGTTGAGGCATTGAGTTAGCCATACGATCATAATAGATGCTAAAAACAATTTTTGGAAGTGGAACCAATCTCTAAACTTGATACCCTCGACTTAGTCAAGGATTGCTAGTTAATTAATGAATTGGATATTTTTGTAATTTCAATACTTGGTATGGTTTCATATATTGCATAAACATATATATTTGTAACTGAATATAGGATATCTATAAAGATTTCTTAAGATTACGATGGATCTCGATTTGAGCATTCTTGATCTGTAATATTCGATTTGTAACAGGGGTTTATGAAATGGGATGCATTTTAATATGTTATAAATCTATGAAGGTCTTTCAGCTCTTGAACTGATTCTAGTATATTTGATTATTAGTTTATACAGTAGAATTCTTGTCTATATTATTCAGTTTGTTTTCTTTTGTTGCTTTATCAATGAATTTGTTATAATAGTTTAATTAACACTCGATTCAGGTATGGATTCCAAAATAGAGATCCATTAGAAATCAATACTGATACTAATAATATTATTTTACAAATAAGAATATAAATAAAAAAGAGTATCTAATCTTATAATATGTTTCTCCCCTTCGGATAGTTTATATAACCAAACTAGGTTGTAACTACTTTATACCATGTAATTAGATCTTTTGTTATTTTTGTTTCAATTTTTTAATCACACATAATATATGAAGTGTCGATCCAGGTATGACTACCTAAACATATATTCACAATGAACAGTTGATCCTGTTTGCTGAACCACAAGAGAAAAATCCACTTAATGTGCCATCTCTTGCATTATCAGATTCAATTCCCCATCCAATGCTAGCCTCGTTTTTTCTAATGGTCATAATATTATAGAGTATTTTCCTAGGACTTGGTCATTTATGAGCTTCCACTTTAGCACTCAACAAAGAGTTGTGACCTAATTTTGGGGAAGATGCCTTCTTCACCTTGAGTTCTCACTTAGAAACTACAATGACTTGTCTTTTCCTCCTGTGGGTCAGCAAACACTCTTCAACAACTATTTCATTTATGTTCCCTCTAGTATCTTTTATTAATAAAAGAATAATCCATTACATTTGTTTTATTTTTGACTTCTTGTCAAATATATTTAAAATAATAAAATAAAACATTAAAAAAGAATTTAATAACAATTTATTAATCTTGGTGTATTACAGACTCCTCCCCTTAGAGGATAACACTGTCCTCATTTTTATTATATTTCTATATTTATTCCTCCATTTCTTCATCTTGAAATTGGATCAGATATCCCTCTCGCATATCACTTTAAAAATCCCAAGTGGGATCTTCCGGACTAAGGTGATTCCATTGCACCTTGGCTTGTCTAGTGGTACGGTTCCAGAGTAAAAGTTCTCTCCTGCCGAGAATACGCTCCGGTCCCACCTCGACCTCTTGTTCTAGTTCCACCTGTATAACATTCTAATCGATCACATGAGTAGCATCATGAACATATTTCTTCAAAATGGAAATGTGAAAAACATTATGTACTTAATAGTAGGTGGTAGGGATAACTGGTATGCAACTGACATTACTTTAGCCAAAATTTCAAATGGATCACAATACTTGGGTGCCAATTTAGAATACTTACCCAGTATTAGAGATATTTTCTTCGGTTTTACCTTTATATGCACATTCTCACCTACCTGGAACTCTCGATGAGTTCTTTTTAAGTTACTATAACATTTATTCCTGTCTTGGGTAGCTTTCAAATTTTGTTGTACATGTTTCACTGTTAGTTCCATATCCTTAACAATTCAGGTCCTAACATTAACCTATCAACTGGACAGCTCCAAGAAATTGGAGTATTACATTTGCTTCCATACATAATTTCAAAAGGACTCATACGAGCTCATACTTAAAAATGATTATTGTAAGGAAATTCCACTAAGTGCAAGTAATCTTTCCACTTACCCGGTTTATCCATTAGATACATTCTAAGCATGTCTTCTAGGACGTGGTTTAACCTTTCATTCTATCCATCCATTTGCAAATGATACGCAGTACTAAAATTCAATTATGTGCCTAGTCCTTTAAACAAAGCCTTCCAAAAATTTCTTGTAAATTGTACAGCTCTATCCAAGATTATTACCTTGGTACGCCATGTAACCTTAAAATCTCTTTGATAAAAATATATGTGATGTTAATAGCCTTATAAGTAGATTTTTTGGGATAAAATCACACAACTACATTTCGACCAAAAATCCGACAGCCGTATTGTCGTATTTTCGACACTTCCCTGTCGCATGTACGACACTATGATTTTTTTTAAGCGTCGATCGATTTTCATCGGTTATCCGACATCTTTCGAAGCCATCGGTTAAGCGACATCGCACTTTACCGTTGGTTAAATGTAAATCGTCGGTTATCCGACATCTAATTCATATTAAACTTTAAACTGAGCTGTCGCTTAAACGACGATAATGAAAACTTAAGCATTGGTTAAGGCCATCGCTTCTACAGTGAAACCCATCACTTAATCGACGGATTATGAAAACGTAATCGTCGGTTAAGAGATGGTGACGAAATGTTTTAAAAAACATTTACACCTATAGGCATCACTTAACCGATGGATTATAAAAACTTAAACGTCGATTAAGCGACGATATTGTATTTAAAAAAAAATCACCTAGGATACTAGCAAAGTAGGATACAAATCATCTTTCTTAATGCATAGCCTAAAATTTAAAGAATCAACCACTGCTAGGCCAATCCCACACCTATTTTATAATTTATATAATGGTTTCATGAAAAGTAACAAGTTCAAAGCATTCAAAAGTTAAATTCGGCACCTATTGCATAAATAATATCACTTCCCCTAAATGTAACAACTTGTACACTCATGTCTGACGAGAACCAAATGAAAAAATAAAACTGTATATGAAATTTACAAAAACTGAAATGGTAAAGGAGAAAAAACATATCTGTCTCATAAATAAGTTATACTGCTACCGAGGCAATGCAATAGATTTTCAACAAAAATTCTACTCCATACTGGATGTCTTAAAGAAGACCTTGCCTCAAAATTACAAGGTCTAGTGCAAGTTATAATAAGAATATTACATGGGATATATATATATATATATAGGGGACTTCATTACACTCGCAAAGTAAGATACAGATTATCTTTCTGCTACTCCAATTTTTAAAACGCACTAGCTATTTGCAGAGTTACCATGTCTAGGAGATGGTCCCTCCCTGCCCCTCACTAGGGTTACCTGCTGAGTCTCTATTTCTACTATCTTCAGAATTCCCACTAGGGGTGACTAGGCCTACATCAAGGAGAAGAATAGGGCTCTCTTTCTTTTCAGTTGTATTGGAATCTGTCATGCCAGATCAAGGTGCTGCCCATGCTCTAAGTGGGGGTTCAAAGTGTTTGCTTGTAATGTCTGGGGGCAGCTCATCCTCTCCTGGAAGAAGAAGCAGACCATTTTGCTCAAAGAGCGGAAGGATCATTATAACACGCTTTCCAAAGAGAATCAACCAATTTCCTTTCTTCCTTAGCTACCCCTAAATCATCTGGTGACATCTGGTGGATATCAGTTATGCGATCCTGAAGAAATTGCCTCAATTTCCCTTCCTCATCAGTCAAACCAGCAGCCTTTGCTATGCCTGTACGAGTAAGTTCAAGAATAATTTGAAGTGCTGCTTTGCGTACATTTGCATCCTCGCTTGAAGCTAAATGAGTCAACAGACGAGGAAACCCGAGCTCTGTGGCCACATTAGAGTCTGCAGCATTCTCCTGTAATAGGTATTGCATCATATATAATGCTTTCCTTTAAGAAAGAAAAGGCATAGTTAGAATGCATCAGAATATGTACAAATTACAAAGAAGTCAATATTTCTATAGAAGAAACATTTTTCAATATATTGTTGCAGTTAGATTTGTATAGTTACCTTTGAAATCTGACATCTTCTGTAGTCAAAACATCCCACAATGCTGCATATCCATTGGCTAGGCGAAAGGCAACTGTAGCTGGTTTGTTGTGCCGAATCAAAGCTGCTACATAATTATGAGAAAGAACCATGACTTAACAATGCAACATCACCCATATGAAAAAAGAGAACCTAAAATGTGTAGGAACAGCTTATGCAGTATGTACGTTCAGGTTCCAGTGGCAGGAAAAGCCACAGGAAACAACAAATTCAGTTCGAATTGGATTGAAAAGAGGAGGGGGATGACGGGAAGGGGTGGGGGAGGCCTTGGCTAGTAAGATAAGTCAAACCACGTTACATCACCCGTTCGTGTTTAGAACATAGTAGTAAAGGAGGGGCCCTTTGGTCTTACTAACAAAACAAGGGAATGAGGATGGGGAAGACGGGAACCTATGTCAAGAGAATGTACATGCAAGTCATAGTCAGGAAAATGGGAAGAGCTTGTCTATATTTGCTTTCACCTTCTTTAAATTAACAAAACTAGGGCATCGTACTATGATCACAGGGAAGCTGATTTAAGCTCCACTCTGGGATAAATGTTAATTTGTTGTTTCTTTGTAACAAGGAAAATTGTTGAGATTAAAAAAATGTTCTCCCAGAGGCCACCCAATAGGCTACTGTGCTTTATTAAATACCTATTGAATGCAACTAAGCTAAATATTCAGTGCATTCCCCAAGACAAGTCGAGATATTCAAATCCACTCTCAACTCATTTTATATGAAATATCACACCTAAAAGTTCACTCTATACCAATGAGAATATAATTTATTGTTTTAGTACTAGTAATTATACTTAAGCAAAATGAATCTTATGCACTGCTCAACGTTACCAGAACCGGACCTGAACCAGAAAAACTGGTCGATCAACCTGGTTTCGGTGGGTTTTCGGTCCGAACCGGACCCTTGAACCGTTTTTGGGCTGGTTCGATACCGAACCGGCAGGGTTGGTCCATGAACCGCCCGGTTCGGTATCAAACCGGTCCAAAACTAGTTTTTTCAGAAAACCAGCCGGTCCAAACCAGCAATCACTGAAGATTGTCAAGTTCTTTTTGCCCAAATAATGTACACTAATTGAGGAAAAAAAAGGTTTTTTTTTCAACACTTATACATTAACACAATAATAAAGGGAAACAAACAGTCCTTAACTCAAATATGGACAAAGTTTTGCTACCATGCATAGGTCTGATTTTGTCATATGAAAAACTTGAATCATCAAATAAGAAATAACATGAACTGGAGTACCTAAAATTCCAGTATAAGTTTTGTATTTAATAAACAGCAACAATATCAGCTCCTTCAGAAATTTGAGTGCCAACTTTTAACCTCAGACTATACTCCAAACTTAATGCAGACTTGTTATTGATGATATATGAAATTAGTACAATCCCGCAGCTAAAAGACAGGATGGATTCAGCAAAACGCTGAAAGCAATTGTAGTCTTGCAGCCAGCCACGAGAGTTTCCATACAGGACAATAGGCTGAATGGCTGCTGAAAAACAATTTGCAGACTGACTTTAAGATACATTCCATAAATTTACAAAAAGCTCTGGTGAAGATCCTCTTCTACTTTGCAAGAGGGAAATGACATTTCTAGACTCTGGTAGACCTCACAATATATTTATCGAATCCTAAGACAAGATATTCATACAACATAAATCTTCAAGGCTTAGGCAGTGATAGAAGTAAAGCACCATCCTGTTGATCACAATAATAGACTGCGTGCTTCATTCTACTAAAGCAAGATCTAGACATGAAGAAAATGAATGTATATCTCTATCAAATTGTAACCTACTATAGTATTTATTTCTCAAAAACATTCAAGAATTGACTCATCTTTTATATAGGCCATTTAGAGCCTTTTTGTTGATGTACATTGTATTTTGATGTAGACATGGATTGCACTCGATGTTAAGTGCTATTTTGGTTCTATGAACTCTTATATGCTATATACGTGAGAAACTTTAAATATTTTATGTATAATGGTTTGAACTCACATGGATGCACATGAATATTTAAAAAATTAAATTTTAAATATTTTATGTATTTTTGGTGGACCAGTTTTATGATCCAGTTTTTGACCAGTTCCAGTTCTGAGGGTCGACCGGTTCATCCACCGGTTCGGTTTTTGTAAACTTGGTACTGCTTTGTTTGAAATATAAATTAGAAACACACCAAGGATCATACAGAGAATGATTATAAAAAATTTCCATAATTTCCATCACATTATAATTACATGTTTCAAATCATCAGAAAATATCATAAAAATATCAGCATCAAACTTACAAGAGATTGCACCAAGTGCTTTAGTCCGGATGGTTATGTGAGAGTCAGATATGAAGTTGGATAGTAGCAACTCCAACCCATTTGCTTCCATTACAAGTTGTTGACTTTTTGGATTGTTCTGTACAATTGTACTTACAACCTCTGCAGCTCTTGCACGAAGCGATGCATGAGAATTCTTGAGGTAACCAAGTAGAGGAACCAGCCCACCAATTGTATGCAAATCTTTTTATTACAATGAATCAAATCCCATTAAATTAGTATAAAATTATTGCAATTATATTGAAACTAACCCCATCCTGGGTACAAAGGACGTGATGTAATAGCTTTTAACTCATGCATTTTAATCCTACCTTCAATTAAAGCACAAATCAATGCATCAAAACTAAAAGATAAACAATATAACAACCACAGAATATAAGCAAAAAGTGCATTGAACTCCACTATAATAGACAGCTCAGTAGGAAAGTAGCACTACAAGTGGTATTCTAGAACATAGTGAGCAAAATATACAACACAGTTGCTATACTAGTACAACTTGTAATGTGCATTGTAAAGAGGGAAATGTGTTCTCATGAACCAACTTCTAAAGAGAATGTGCAGTTTTCTAGGTACATGGAAACTGACCTAACATTTTTTAACTCATGCATCTTAATCCTATGCATCACAACTAAAAGATAAACACTTTAGCAAACAATGAATACAAGAAAAAAGTGCTTTGAACTCCACTAAAATAGACATATGTAGCTTGGAAGGAAAGTATCACTGCAAAAGTATTCTAGAACATGGGAAGCAACAATTTCAAATTAGTCCAAAGGATAAAGTATGATGATTAAGCACCTAGACAAAGAAAATGGAACACAACCATCTAATCCCATGAAATCATTACAAGGACTTGCATTAAAATGTGCTGCAAATGGATACAAATTAAGATAACATATGAATTGAATAATACAACAATGATTTAATGCCCCCCCCCCCAAAAAAAAAAAAAAAAAAATCCCTTTCTCTGACATTCACTATAGTGGACCCTAAGGGAAAAAATAATAAATAAAATCCACTGAAAATTCTTACAAGATGAGGAAGCCAAAAATATATTATAAATGAAATGAATAATACAACAATGATTTAATGCCCCCCCCCCCAAATGGTTGGTCTTGTTTATTATTTGTGTCCTTTGTATACTACATTCACTACAAATATGACAATGAAAGTTGAGGACTATTTACCATTAGCCATGTCAATCAATTCAACATGTTCTTGAAGCTCCTCCAGCAGTCTTGCAAAGCCAACTGATCTACATCAACCATTGGATATTCAATGGCAAGTGGGAGATCAATCGACACTTAGTGAAAAATGAATAAACAAATAAATGAATTACCTTCCATTTCCTCAACTATGACACCTTGAGCCTCCAAAACTTCTTGCGGTGTCTGCATAACAGCAGATATTTCTTTCATCTGCTTAACCACATCTATTGTCTGTGCTTGCATAGCTTCCATGAACCACTTTCTATATTCATCACTGCAAGCCAACATTATATACATAAGCTTCTCTTCCTCAAAATAGGGTAAATCGAAACAGATAGCATTTCTGTGCAGCTTCTTAAGTACCATATCTTATACTGAACTCCATAAATCCAAGAAAAACTATCATATTTCAGAAGTTTAATTAATGTTTGTAATACGAATGGGTTTCAAAAATATAGACTAACAAAGTTTCAAAGCATTTCTCCAATAAACCTCTATATTTTTACATCTATTGAGGATTTTCAAATGACCGCAATTCAATATACTTTAATGCATTATAGTTGGCAAACAAAAACTAATTATTATCCACACAATTTCATTCATTAATAGCATTTTTATGATTCAAGGTTCCAAACATCCTTAACTTCTTGTGTTTTGTATCTAACATGTTACCAACAACATCTTTATTAAACTCTATGTACATGAGCTATTTTATATGTGAGCTCATACATTATATTAGTGTTCTACAATCTTATTTCGATACATAAAACGCCACTTTTATGTCATAAGAACCTTCCACTTTATTACTAACTTAAGGTACGGTTTATCTCTCTTTTTGATACAAATCGGGGTTGCACCCTCTGATCATTTCAAAAATATAATCAACAAAATATCATGAAGAGTTACCCTCCATTAATCTAGACTCACTAGTGCAATCCACCCAACCCTTTGCGATTTAGTTGTACCTGTTATGTTATTTCAGACTTACCACTATCTTATATTTTGTTGTTAATTTGAGTTATTCTTTGTTGTTAATGTTAGTGCTATTGGGGGAACTAGAAAAATGCAAGTGAAAATTGTGAAAAATAAACATAATGAATCTATGACCAAGAGGAAATTCAAATATTTGTTCATGAATTTTATTGAAAAACATAAGTCAGTCATAAATGCAAAGAATCTAAACCCATCGTTGAATGATGGTGTTATCTGCGTTGCACTTAGAGAATTTTGAGTGAGCCACCAAGGATCAGAACAAGTCAATTGTTCCTACTCACTGTTTAGAACAAGTCAATTATTCCTATTCAAGTCAATTGTCCCTCCTTTGTAATTTTTATGTGTTCATACCTTGCGGGGGTATTGTAATAAATGACTTAGCATGATGAAATTATGTAATAAGGTTTAGCTTTGCTAGAACTTGGTCATCAATACTTTACTCTAGGGTGTTTTTTCCTTGAAAATTATGTTAATTTTTAATGACTTATCATTTTTGAGATTTTAACTCACTCCTCCAAAGCTAGAGTAAGTGTCTTGGTGGATAGGCATTAGAAATCACTGTGTTGAGTCCACAACAAGGGACAAATTTAGAAGAAAATAAATGCAAAGTGAATTTTTCAGGAGAAAAGTGGTGCCAATAGATTTGCTCAGTGTCATAACAAGCAAGTCAAATAAAGCAGGGCTTGTCAAAACTTGAACCAAGGAGCATGCGTCTGAAGGGGTGCAAAAGACACTTGGAGATGAACAACTTTCAGCATGAGTGATTGCAAAGAGTCCACAAATGTTCATTATGGGGAGTGTTAGCGAATGATCATTTGACATGGTCATGACTCATAACTAGTTATGGTAACTAGGACTTTATATCTTAGGTAGATTAATGAGTCCTGAGAAATGATTCTACATGACGTTAATATGCCCTGTACAGGAATAAAAAATGTGAGGTGTGATAATGTCTAGGCTAGGTGTAAGGGTATATGTGAGAGAAGATGTAAGAGGTGTAAGAGAACATGTAATAGTTGTAACTTGTAAGGAATATGTCACAAGGGAATATGCCATAAACAATTGGCACGGAGAAATTTTACTCAAGTTGCCAAATTGGTGAAGAGCCCCAAGATTCATGGATTGTATAAATACCTGTATGCATATGCTTCTTTAGTGGCAATTCAATTAATGGAACAACATGTTAATATTTCTCATCTCTCCTTCTCATTCCTCATGTTATGTTCTAACATGGACACCATCATGCCAACAAATTGATGCCCAGAGACCTGGCACCAAAACCAAATGAAGTCTGCACTATGCAAAAGAAAATCCCAACCTCCGTGTGTGTATCTAGAAGTAACTTCCACAATAAGGCATAGAAAGACTCAAATCAAATGGGCTTACTATAGCAATTGTTGGCAGATTTTATGATGCGATTATCATTTTCCTTCAACTTTGTCAAGAGGATGATTTGTGTTGTCAACTTTGTTGATGTATATGTAACTTCGGAATGTATTCTTCTATATTATTGTAACCCGATGTTTATTCCGGGATGTTTCTATTATGTATTTGAGTCATGTGGTCATGCCCCGATGTTCCGATCGGGAGGATTATAATGTAAACAAGTCATATCAAGTCATTGGGTAAGTCCCCACTGTTTAGGGGCACTTGAGTTATTATACACTAATTAAGGTGTAGGCTCGAGTAATAATTATTAGGTCGAGCCTATGTATGAAATGGTAATTTCAAGAGAACGGACTAATATAAATAGAGAGTGTGTGTCTCTCTATTTATCACTTGTGACTTAGCTCTCTTGCTCTCTCAAGTGTGGCGCACTTTTGGAGAAGGAAATTCTTGTGCTTGACAGAAGACAGAAGGCTGCTATTGTGAAGGGAGGTCATCTTACTGTTTTGGGTTCACTTCTTGTGGTGATACTATCTTAGAGGAAGTTGAGGGGTTTTCTCCATTTATGGTTTCCCCTCCTAAAATCTTTGTGTCTCTTGTCCCTTGTGATGTGCTTATGTGATTGATGTGCTTGTTATTCTCTCAGTGAAAAGATCTTATCATAATGCTAGCTTAAATGTTGAAAAACTAACATGGTATCAGAGCTAACCTGAGAAGAAGACACTGTGCAGCTGCGGAGGCTAGGGATTCCTTGTTTGTGGATCTTTCTCCACTATTTTTCAGCAAAAGTAAGGTGGACTTAATCTCTTCCCTAGGGCGCAACTTTCTGTCCAAACAGAATTCAATTCGGAGGACTTTCAGTTTTGGACCTGTCACTGGGGCCGGAAATTAGGGCTTTTTATTGAAGAGGAATTTTTCAGTGGGACCAAGCCTGGATTGTTCTCCTATCCAAAATCGAAGTTAGGAACAAGTTTGAAGGCATTTGGGTGGATAGAACTATAGAAAAGAAAAACCCTAATTGCTCCTGAACCAGCTCTGCAGGATTCCAGCTCAAGCTTCCGATTTGACATCTTGAACCTTGTAAGATCTAAAATCTTTTGTATTTCCATTTGAGGTTCTTATTTAAAGATGTCTCATCATACCAAGCTTGATGAAAAGCTTGAGGGGGCTAATAATTTCCGAGCTAGGAAATATAGAATCTCCCTGGTCCTGGAAGAGAATGAATTAGACTCCTACATTCATGAGGAGGTTCCAGTTCCAGAGGGAGATGAGGAAAAGGCTCTCCATAAGAAGAAGATGGTCATGGCAAAGAGGATCATTTCTGATTCTATTAAGGATCACCTTATCCCTCAGGTGTCCTCTCTCAAGACACCTAAAGCTATGTTTGATGCCCTAACCAAATTGTTTGAAGGAAAGAACATCAATCGGAAGATGACCTTGAGGAACCAGTTGAAGAATGTGAAGATTCAGAATGCAGAAACTATCCAGTCATACTTCACAAGGGTTTCTCAAATCAAAGAACAATTAGAAGCTGTTGATGAAGAAGTGGAAAATGCAGAGATTGTCATGACTACATTGAATGGCCTCCCTAGGTCATGGGATGCTTTCATTCAAGGAATCTGTGCTAGAAAGAAGTTGGTCAAATTCAGCAGACTATGGGAAGAATGCTCTCAAGAAGAAGCTCGAATAGCAGCTCGAGAAGAGAAGATGGGAAGTGAATACCAAGCTCTTACAGTTCGCTCCAACACCCACTTCAAGTCATCAAGAAAGAAGAAACATCATTCCAAAGGTAAGCCTTCTTACAAAGATAATCCTAAAAGAGATATGTCTAAGATCATATGCTATACTTGTGATGAAGCATGACACTTTGCAAAAGACTGTCCTAACAAACAGAAGAAGATGAACAATATCAGCAAAAGAAGACATCATGCTCATGCTGCAGAGGATGATGAACCATCCAGAAAAATATCAAGATATGAAAGTGAAGATTCTTCAAGCGAGGATGAATATGTTTTGATATCAGCTCTCACAGGTAACATTATTCATGGAAGTGATGATTGGTTGATAGACAGTGGTGCTTCCAAACATATGACGGGATTCAAGGAATATTTTGTGATACTATCAGAACATGAATCACCTCACAAGGTGAAACTGGGAGATGACTACCAATATCCAATAAAAGGTAGTGGGGAATCTTCATACAAGCTAGAATCTGGTAAGTCTCTAACAATGAAAGAAGTATTGTTTGTTCCAGGACTCAAGAAGAACCTTCTATCTATTTCAGCATTGGATGCAAAAGGTATGCGGGTTGCATTCATAGATGGTCAAGTCATCATGTGGCCAAAAGGAAAGACTATCGATGATGCCGTAGTAATTGGAGAACAAGAAGGAGGCTTGTACAAATTGAAGGGACATCCAGAACAAGCCTTGATCCATGATTCAGTAGAACCAAATGAACTTTGGCATAGACGACTTGCACATGTGCATTATAGAGCACTACCTATTGCAAGTAAAGCTGTCGAAGGTCTTCCAGAAATTCAAGCAAAGCATGATGGAGTTTGCAAAGGATGTGCGAAAGGGAAGAATACAAAGAAGCATTTCCTAGCAGCGAAAGCAAAGCCAAAAGTATTCTAGAGATCATCCACTCTGATGTATGCGGGCCTATGTCATCAAACTCACTTAGCGGGTATGCATACTATGTTTCCTTTATTGATGATTTCTCTAGAAAGACATGGATTTACTTTATGAAGAACAAAGATGAAGTGTTTAGCAAGTTCAAGGAATTCAAAGCCTTGATCGAGAACCAGACTGAAAAGAAGATAAATACCATTAGATCAGATAATGGTGGTGAATTCACTTCAAATGAATTCAAAGAGCTATGCAAGGAATCAGGGATTAAGAGGGAGTTGTCCACTCCTTATAATCCACAACAGAATGGGGTTGCAGAACGAAAGAACAAAACTATCATGGAAGCTGCAAGAGCCATGCTTCATGATCAAGATCTACATATGCATCTTTGGGATGAAGCTGCTAGAACAGCAGTGTATGTACAGAACCGCACTCCACATAGAGTGCTCGAAAACAAGACTCCTGAAGAAGTCTTCTCCAGCAAGAAACCAGAAGTCAGCCATCTCAGAATATTTGGCTGTCCAGTATACATACATATTCCAAAAGAGAAGAGAACAAAATTAGATCCTTCGGGAAAGAAGGGCATATTTGTGGGATACTCTGAAAGCTCGAAGGCTTACAGAATCTACTTTCCAGGATACAAGAAGATCGATGTCAGTAGGGATGTAACATTTGATGAAGACACAGCCTACAACAAATCCAGAAAGAGACCTACTGAAGAACATGAAGAAGCAGAAGCTGAAGCACCCAGGATCCGTGATACAGTCATGAATGAAGAAGCTCGAGAATAAGATCGAGAGTTTGAAGAACCACAGAGACCAGTAGATCCACCATCAGAGAAGAATCCTCATAAGAGGAAACCTGCTTGGGTACGTGAACTTATCCAAGGTGCGGAAAGATATGGGGCTCCAG
>LPNX010107960.1:193187-217393 GCA_001517045.1 Pseudotsuga menziesii
CCTATATGTTGTGACGGAGGAACAGATAGCTGATGTATTGACGAAGCCATTGGCTAGGATGAAGTTTGAGTACTTCAGAGAGAGACTTGGTGTTCTCCAGATTTAGGCTTCCTCCCAGAGATAGTGATGAGATCCAGAGCCATTCTGACATGGTGAGAGGATTGGTTCCTTCCATGGTCAGATGTAAGGGCTGAGATATTCCGTCATGGTGAGAGGATTGGTTCCTTCCATGACTGATATGAATACTGAGATCCATAGCCATTTTGACGAGCAGGTCAGATGTAAGGGCTGTTCCATTCTGTTCATGGCTAAAGGATTTAGTTCCTTCCATGTCAAATGTAAGTGCAGAAATCTCTCTTGAGTGTGGTTGAGAGTCTTCCATCATTGAATGGGATTGAGCCATTCTGACGAGTAGGTCAGATGTAAGGGCTGAGCCATTCTGGTCATGGCTAAAGGATTAAGTTCCTCCCATGACAGATATAAGTGCTGGCCATTCTGTCGAGTAGGACAGATGTAAGGGCAATTGCCACTCTCCGGGAGAGTGGAGGCGCATGGTCAGTTACCATGTAGCTCAGTCAGGGACTGGGGGCCATTCTGACGAGAGTGTAGGATTCAGTTTCTACCAGGTCAGATGTGAGTGCACAAATCTCTCATCATTGTGGTAGGAGGGGCTCCGGCCTGGGTGAGAGTCGTTCATCATTGTGGTAGGATGTGTTCCGGCCTGGGTGAATGTGAAAATCTTTCATCATTGTGGTAGGAGGGGCTCTGGCCTGGGTGAAAGTCATTCATCATTGTGGTAGGATGTGTTCCGGCCTGGGTGAATGTGCCATTCTGACGAGTAGGTCAGATATAAGTGCAGAGCCATTTCACAGATGTTAGTGATGTGATGTCCTATATTGCTGGTGAATGTGAGTGCTGGGCCTTTCTGATGTGATTGTAGTTTACTACATGATCATATGTGAGTGCTGGGCGTGCCTTTCTGACGAGTAGGTCAAATGTAAGTGCTGGGCGAAGACCTACATGAGAGTAGGCCTACAACCAGCATGAAAAAAGGCTGGCTCTGTAGAACTTCCTATGACGAGATAGTATACACATGATGATGACCAGCGGAGATCCAGATCGAGCTATGATCCAGATCCAGTTATGATGACTCTGAGAGATCCAGATCGAGAGATGATCCAGATCCAGCAGTGATGATCCAGATCGATAGATGATCCAGATCCTGTCCAGAGAGATGATCCAGATCCTATCCAGAGAGATGATCCAGATCGAGTGATGATCCAGATCCAGTCCAGTGATGTTGATCCAGATTGAGTGATGATCTAGATCCAGTGATGCCACTTTATGATGATCCAGATCGAGAGATGATCCAGATCCAGATGACTTGAAGACGAAGATGACTTGAAGATGAAAATGACTCAGATGATCCAGTTGATGCAGAGAAGAAGACCAGTGCTGAAAAATTGTGTCGAAAGAATACCTTCCTAGTTAAGAGGGAGTGTTGATGTATATGTAACTTCGGAATGTATTCTTCTATATTATTGTAACCCGATGTTTATTCCGGGATGTTTCTATTATGTATTTGAGTCATGTGGTCATGCCCCGATGTTCCGATCGGGAGGATTATAATGTAAACAAGTCATATCAAGTCATTGGGTAAGTCCCCACTGTTTAGGGGCACTTGAGTTATTATACACTAATTAAGGTGTAGGCTCGAGTAATAATTATTAGCCTACGTGTGAAATGGTAATTTCAAGTGAACGGACTAATATAAATAGAGAGTGTGTGTCTCTCTATTTATCACTTGTGACTTAGCTCTCTTGCTCTCTCAAGTGTGGCGCACTTTTGGAGAAGGAAATTCTTGTGCTTGACAGAAGACAGAAGGCTACTATTGTGAAGGGAGGTCATCTTACTATTTTGGGTTCACTTCTTGTGGTGATACTATCTTAGAGGAAGTTGAGGGGTTTTCTCCATTTATGGTTTCCCCTCCTAAAATCTTTGTGTCTCTTGTCTTTTGTGATGTGCTTATGTGATTGCTGTGCTTGTTATTCTCTCAGTGAAAAGATCTTATCATAATGCTAGCTTAAATGTTGAAAAACTAACAAACTTGTGAGCTCTCTTGAAATGACGATGACAAAAAAATTCTTCAAAATCAATATTCAATATACAAGAGTTTGCAAACACCCTATCAAACCATACTCAAGGGATAAGTACACTCCCTTTGGTTTTATGTTTCACGCAATTTTTTTAATACTTTCTATAATCACTTCTGTGATTTTAGTTATGTCCTATGTATTTCAGGTTATGGATGATATTTTCCTTCTGCAATGCAATGAAGTAGATATATGCATAAACGTCTATAATCATACGAAGCAGGTTTGAAGTTCAAGTTCCAACACATCAAATTAGCATGATAAATTTCTATCGCTTTATTTTTCTTGCAATTGAACCGGTTTTTTATCAATAGTACTGTTTTTTTATCGATTGTCCTGTTTTTTTATCGATCTTCCACATGTAGTTTTTTTTACTGAAAGGTATAGCTTACTCCTTTTTTCTCACAAGAGAAAGGACCAAAGTGGAAGCTTCAAAGAGGCATGAGGTTCCTTAAGCAAATGCTGATTTCTTTCGTAGAGACCTGGAACCTCAATTAAATGACAGTTGAGGTCGTCATCCCATCTGACTTGGCAAATGATTTACATTCCCTAATAAATTACAAGAAAGATATAGACATGAAAAAAATCCCACAACCATGCAACTGTGTTCATGATGCTTATGTGTACCAGATATACTGCTTACAGCACACTTGTCCTTCACATGCACTGGGGTTCAATCCCCCTTAGAACATGCTGCTATGCTAATGCAACCAAATTAATGTGTTAACTTGTGTTGTCTTGTGTTATCTCAAATTTCACTAAGCCTATGAAATTTGTCAGGCAAGGTGCAAGCCTTGAGAGTGCATGACCAGCTTCTTTTTCTAAACTAAAGTATCAATCACTAGTTAAACAATATATAACTTGTGTAACCTAATTAATGTGTTATCTTGTGTTATCTCAAAGTTCATTGAGCCTGTGCAACTTGTCTCGAGAAAGCTGATCAGGCCCTGGGTGATTTTGGTGGAATGAGAATGCATGAACAGCTTCTTTTTCTAAATTAAAGTATCAATCACAAGTTAAATAAGATATTACTTTACTAGGAATTGTCCAAAAAAAATTACAGGATCATACCCTTCGGAGACAGGTTCTAAGTGGTTTCTGGCACGAAAGGGTCTTTGACAACTTCAAAAATATATATCCGCTTAACGAAATTATGTTAGAAATTGAACTAATCGCCTTCAAATCTTATCTTAAGTTGTGGACCAGTGCTAAGGAACCCTAAAGTTAAATCTCGTAACACCCCTTCCAGGTATGCATCTATATATTAACCCAATCCATTAAAAACCCCATTTTTCCCTTTTTTTCCCTAAGAAACAGTGTGAATCCAACAAAAATAGAAAGTGTTTCAGCAAACGAAAATACCATGAATGAAAACTGCAATTTTGACATCATTTCCTTGGTACCCATGGGCTTTAAAAGTTAATGATATTTAGTGTTACATAGTGAATAAGACTAACATCAACTGCCGAGTAGACTGCGTTTCGTCGGACTGGGAAAGGCTCCATTTCAGTAGCCCGTCCCAATTTGGACCATTGGGTCCGGCCATTCTTTCGACTGCAATGTTCTGCCCTCGCTCCCTCGCTTGTTTCTTCGAAGAGATTGCAATTTTGAATGATTCACCTTTATCAGAAGTGCTTTGCAGAAGTTCTATTCCCCAACTATTCCTCGAGTGTAATCAGGAAACTTCTCAAACAAACTCCGCTCCCGCCAGCTTTAATAACTTTGGACATCACAAACATGGTTTTTATTAATCCCATATACTCATCTTCACCTTCACTTGATCTTCATCTTCATCTTCGCCTTCACCTTGAGTGGGTTCAAAGATTAAAAGTATTTTATGGATTTTTTTCAGTAAGACCACTTCTTCTAATGGTGTAATGGTTTTTAGACAAAACTTTATGGTCATATAGAAAAGTGGATAAAGAAGTTCAGAAATATTTTCTTTTAGGTGTGAAAAAAAAACCAATGGTTAATGGTTTAAGTGGTTGGTATTTTTGTTGGTAAACATAGAGTGGATCAAGGTGGCTTAGGACTCAATGGAGTTTCACACATCTATGCACTTAAGGTGCAAAGACATTCAAAGGTTTTATTCATAAGAGACAATTGGTGGTGCTAAATATGTGAAAAAGGTTGGTGTATTACATCTAATTAGTGCATATTCTTTGGATGATGACTATCATATCAATGAATCTTGGTTGGTGTATTACATCTAATTAGTGCATATTCTTTAGATGATGATTATCATATCAATGAAGCTTGGGTACAAGTGTCAGTTTCATTGGAGGGGGCTTGGATTTAGGGGTCATGGTTGGTAATGAGATTTTGGTGAGAAATAATGGAGTCGTTTCTAAGCCTCAAAAGGGGGAAAGGGTTTAAAGGGTGTAAAACAATTCTCTAAGAAGAGCATTTGCTATAGTTTGCATGGAAGCCTAAATCCCCATGTATTGATTCATTACTTTTTGCATGGGGCTGATTTTTGTGAGTTATTAATGTTTTAATTGCAAAGTTAATGTGTTTCTCTTTGTGTATTATTTACATTGAAAATTCTCTTTTTTACTGTGTACATTGAAAATGGGTGGTTTCTCTTTTGTATTTTGTATATTGCAAATTAGGTGACATCTAATTTTTTGTTAGTTAGGGTTTTATTGATGGTATTAAGATTGTGTATGATCTTTCAATATCCTTGTCGCAATTAAATCTAGCTTTTTTGAATTGTGTTTGGCCTAGTTGGCCCTAGTTGGTTGTCAACTTTGGCATAAGGATTACAAAGAAGATTTCAATAGATAACCACTAGCCTAATGGGTAGGAAATGAACCTAAGCATTGGATATGCGACGGCGCTTTCCATGTTAAATAGTTGACCAATTAAAGGCATCGTCGCTTAAGCGACGCTTACTAACGCTCCATCGGTTAAGCGACGATTATGAGAATAGCCGTCGCTTCACCGACGCTTGTGGCCACATTTACAAAAAAAAAGTATCCTTGTGATTTTTGGTAAGTTTAAAAAGAGAAATCCATGCGCCGTCGGATTTTTCTGTCGGATTTTGGATCGAAATGTAGTAGTGTCAGCTGCTTTACTTAATTTATAGACTATGACCATGATTGATTCATGCTGGCTAAAATTGTTTGGTATACTTGTTATAAAATCCATGTTGATTATTTCCCACTTCCATTTTGGAATGGGTAGTGGTTGCGGTAACCCTGCTGGATGTTGGTGTTCTTCCTTTACTTGTTGGCATTCAATGCAGTGACATAAATATTATGCTACCTATGTTTTAATGTTAGGCCAAAAGAAGACCTTTCTGACCATGGTGATCATATTTTGGTATCCAGGGTGTCCTGAATAGGGTAGTTTTCATAACTCATTCATAACAGTTAATTTGATTTTTGTTGTATTTGGTATGTACAATCTATTTTTATCCAACAGTAATCCTCTTCCATTCAGACTAAAATCTATTTTTATTTGGTTCTTTTCATTTTCAGTAGTCTTTTCTTTTATGTTTTGGTATTCTTTATTAGAATTTTCTGCACTTAATATCTGATTTTTTAAATCTTATTTGTAACCACTGCTTGCAAATAGTAAATTTGCATGACAACTTAAAGCATCCACAACTTTGTTTTATTTCCCTTTTATATCTTTTAATATTGAACTCATATTCACTTAAGAATGACAACCACCTAACTTGTCTAGCATTTATATTTTGTTGATCAAACAAGTATTTTAAACTTATGTTATCTAACATTAGAAAAAAAATTCTTTCGATGAGGTAGTGTCGCCAATCTTTAATGCATGTGTAATTGCAACAAGTTCTAAGCCATGTGTAGCATAGTTATTTTCATGTTCTTTTAGTTTTCTAGATTCATAGGACATGCCATAATTCTCTTGAATTCACACCCCACCTAATCCTTCCTTACATGCGTCGGTGCATACAATGAAATACTTAAAAGGATCATCAATTTTTAGGATAGGGGAAGTGATTAATAGATGTTTTAGTTTATTAAAAATTTCCATGCAATTTTCATTCTAATCAAACTTTTTCCCTTTCTTCTCCAGTGAAGTTGTGGGATAGGTTATCCTAGAAAATCCTTCAATAAAATTTTGATAATAACTTGTAATCCCCGTGAACGATCTTATGTCAGTTACATTCTTAGGAATTGGCCATTCAGTGATGGCATTAATGTTGTCAAGGTCGACAGATATTCCATCCTTGGACACTATGTGTCCTAGACATTGAATTATGTTTTTAAATAAGTCGCATTTTCTAAACTTAGCAAACAATTTTTGTTCTCTTAGCACTTGTAAAAAAAAGTTTAGGTGTTCTTCATGTTCCTGTTTATTATTCGAATAAATTAGTATGTATTCAATGAAGATGACTACAAATTTATATAAATAGTTACTCCGAATATTATTCATCAAGCACATAAAAGCTACAGGTGCGTTTGTTAATCCAAAGGGAATTATGACAAACCTATAAATACCATAACGGGTTCTAAAATTAGTTTTAAATATGTCTTCGTCTTTGATCCGTACTTGATGGTATCCAAACCTTAGACCTATTTTAGAGAAGATTGTTTCCCCTTAGAACTGATTGAACAGATATTCTATCTAGGGTAAAGGATATTGGTTTTTAATAGTCATTTTATTTAAAAGCCGATAGTCTGTGGATAATCTCAAAGTTTCATATTTCTCTTTTATGAATAAGATCGGTGCTCTCTAAGGGGAAAAACTAGGCCGAATAAACCTTTTGTCGATCAATTCTTGCAATTGTGATTTAATTTCTATAAGTTCTATTATATTCATCCGATACAGAGATTTCGATGCTGGTACTGCTCCCAATATAAGATCTATTGTAAATACTATGTCTCTTTTCAAAGGTAGTCCAGGGATAGGGTCACCTCCTCCCAAGCCCGAGTCTTAGAAATCCAAGGTAATATGAATCAAAGCCTTACTTTTATTAATTTCTAGTTTTTATTTATTTAACCATATCAGCCACTAACTGATCGAGGTTTACTTGTTTGCAGGTGGTCCTTGTCTAGGACTTGGATCCATGAAGAATATTTAGGATTCCACCTCTTTGGGAGATAATTTCTTGGTTCCTTTTGGTTCAACCCCTAAGGGTTTATAATTTAATGGAAAGAGTGATTCACAACCTCTGTTCCAACATTGGTCTTTGAACTTGATTGTGTGTGTTTGTTTTCCTGTTTTATGGATCACAAGTTTATCATGGGTGCCATCGTGGATGGGCTTACCTCCACTTCGGTTAATCAGTCAACTTTGTTTAATTGTTGGGTGTTTTTAAACATGGTGGATTCCATCATAGATGGTCTTACAACCACAAGGATTGTGCATTGTTTTTTGTTAACATTCAATAATTAATAGAATAATATGACCCTTAGGGTCTGTACCTGATTCTTATTCACGTGTTTGTTAATTGTGCATCTCTGGAGGTTTAAGATAGTATCTATCATTGTAGCATACCAACACATTTCAACATATACTGCACTAAACTCTTACACTATGTGCCTCTAACTGATTTACAATTAACTATTTAAATCATCAATCTATAACCATGATGTTCTACTGTCAAAGGTCCAGAGTTATAACATTACCATCCCATTTAAGCAAAGGTGTTCTAAATCAAGAACTCTTCATTTTTATACCTAACTAATGAACCATAAGAGGTATACCCTTATTTGTATCCATTCATAACCTTCAATCATCCATATATTAGTCATGATGAAGACCATAACTTAATTTGAATTCCAATAATTTATTGTTCATAACCTTAAGAGGTGTAGTCCACAAGAATCTCATAGTGCCTTTTAACAGTACTAGTGTGCATATCAAAAATCATTACTATACCAATAACTTTCCATGATTATCATTCTACAGTGTTTAATTAATTGACAAGATTGCACAACATAAGATAAAGTACACAAAACAATACAAGGAAAATACAACATCTAAACAAAAGATAAGAGGGACGCCAATGTATGTGGTTCGTCCAAATCCCTAGGCCATGTCCACCAAACTGTCACATCCCGTGACCTTTTTTAATTAAAGGATTACAATCCGCAACAACAAAACTTTTTCCATATAATTCTTTTATTTCTCAAGAGACTCCCTCTTCATAGAGTACTTTCTAAGATGTTGGAACACTATTGTCATTTCTAATCCTATCATTTTACTCTCACAAACATCTATCATTATATTCTAAAGAACTTCTTCTAAAACAAACTAGGAGTCATCATTACTCCATAAACATACCCACTCTACAAATGTTGGGTCTATACAATATATGCAAGGAAATAAATGGTCAAGACTAAAATATGAGACTCACCAGCTCACCTGGATTCATATTGACTCAAATAATCAGTTTTTAAATGCCTATAATGTTTAGCTTATGTATGTGTCTCAGAGTCTGATCTACAAATGACCAGGACTGTGTGCCCCTACTAACACAAGCTCCAGATCGGAATCAACATAATACAAGGGTCTAATATCCTGTTGGGCTTAGGGAAGACCCGGGTTCTATACTTTTGTCTTTGCACCAACAAAAGACCCATAGTGTTGGCCCTTTCGGAAACAACCTGCGAACATGTTGCAGTCTCACCCGAAACAGCTATGGGGTGCCACAGAATCAGGTTTCTGCAAGCAGAAGAGGGATATTAGTGTACCTTTAGCCTTTAAAAAATAATGATCATATAATACAGATCTTCGAAAATCACTTATATAGCTTCGCAGTTAGATAAACAAATAGTGTCTTGCTTAACCCTTAATTGGGAATTCACGGCAAAGTTAGTATTTAGCAGTGATCTTAATTATCAGTTATTCTACTTATCAATGCATAAAAGAACATAATAGAAACAACACAAAAGATATAACGTGGTTCACCCCCAGTTTAGGGGCTACATCCACAGAATTGTGTTTTATTCAACTCTTTACAAAAACCACACTTCTGATCTGCGCACTTAGCTGCAGATCCCTTCAATTCCTTAGGCTGCGCACTTAGCTGTAGATCTCTGTGCACACAGCTGCAGATCCTCTTAATCATCCAAAAACCCTCTACGCACACAGCTGCAAAGGTCGTCCATGCACACAGCTAGGACTTAACCTTTCTTACCAAACTAGCCTTAGCTTCGCATCAAATAATCTTACATCAAAAGCCTAACCTGACTCTTTTACAAAAGTACTTATTTATACAAGTGCACTTATTACAAAACCATGGGCTTAAACCATGGGCACCCCAAACCCTAAACCCTGGACTTAAACCATGGGTTAATTACGAAAAAAGGGCTTTGACTCAACCCCGACATCCCTAAGACTATTTTGAGTCACAACTCCGCTTACAAGCATCCAAAAAATTTGCGGAGTTACCAAAATTAAGGACCGTTAAGGTGCGCGCACCAACAGGCCCCGAAGACTCACGAGTGTCCCGTCCCGGGACACTCTGCTGTTTGTCTGGTGGGAGAACTTTGTTGGTGAAGATAGTGAACTTCTTGTTGAGGCCACGCATGATATTGTCAGCTGCTTGCTCCTTCTCCACCAACTCCTGCAATGCTGGTGCTAACGCTTCACTAGCCTTTTCCTATGCAAATGCATCATACTCCTTCAGAACTTTGAGCTGGTTGTCCACAGCAGTACTCAACTCCAAGGACTTGTTGAAAAGGGGCTGCATAGAGTTTTCCAGCAGTGTTGCTTTCGTTCTGTACGATTCAATTTCCTGCTGGATTTCCTTGCTTTGCTTTACCTTGGGCATTTTCTGCATAGGAGGTAGGGTCTTACTTTCCACTTTCACTGCATCCAACTCTGCCTGTCATTGCTTGATGGTTTCCTATAGCTGTTCTACTTCTGGATTTTCCTGCAGTGTCATCCAGGTGTTGACGCTTTCCTCTAGCAGCTTGGCTGTGCTGCCTACAAGATCAAACATCTTCATTTCTGAGGCCTGAATGTCTCTGCAACACTGCTCCCTGATCTCTGGTGGGCTCTCCGGGATGATGCGTAGTTGAAGCTCTGCAATCTGAGCTTCATGTTCTTCTTTGATCTTCCCTATTTCACAGTGAGTCTGTCGTGCGTAGTCTTTCAGCTTGGCAATTCTTTGCTCCGGCTCTTCCTCGGCCTATATGTCGAAGTCAGGAAGACTTCCACATGCCTCATCTAATACTTGTGCCAATGTGACCTGCTTACATTCTGCGTTGCTCTTCCTCTGCTCTGCTTCCTTCAACTGCACTTCGAGGCTCTCACTCTGCTTCATGGTATTTTTCAATTGTATCTGTGAGTAGTTGTCCCGTGCTTGGATCTCCTTCATGATCGCTAATTGGCAGAGATGCAACTCTGTCATGGAAATCTTGGTGTAATCGATTCCAACTATCATGCTCATCTTCGAGCGAGATGCTGCGTCAGTTATTATGAGTGCTACGCTTGACACTTGTCCCCTGTTTTCTCTAACTTGTTGGGGCGCACACCTTAAAGGTCCCTAATTTTGGTAACTCCGTGGTTTTTTTGTGGAAGTTGTATGACTCAAAATAGTCTTAGGGGTGTCGGGGTTGAGTCAAAGTCCTCTTTTTGTAATAAACCCATGGTTTAAGTCCAGGGTTTGGGGTTTTGGGTGCCCATGGTTTAAGCCCATGGTTTTGTAATAGGTACGCTGTATAAATATGCACTCTTGTAAAGAAGTTAGGTTAGGCTTTTTGTGTAAAAGGAATTGATGTGAAGCTAAGGCTATTTTGTAAGAAAATGTTAAGTCCCAGCTGTGTGCGTGGACAACCTCTGCAGCTGTGTGCGCAGAGGGTTTTGGGTGATTAAGGAAATCTGCAGCTATGTGTGCAGAGGCCTACAGCTGTGTGCACTGCTTTGAGGACTTGAAGGGATCTGCAGCTGAGTGTGTAGATTAGAACTGTGGTTTTTGTAGAAAGTTGAATAAAACACAGTTCTGTGGACGTAACCCCTACACTGGGGGTGAACCACGTTATATCTTGTGTTGTGGTTCTATGTGTTGTTTCTGTTGTGTTATTTCATGCATTAATATTTATATATCTGATAAGTAAAGATCGATGCTAGATAATAACTTCACTGTGAACTCCCAGTAAAGGGTTGCACAAGACACTGTTTATTTATCTAACCGTGAAGCTAAATAAGTGAATGTTAGGCTCTGTGATTTATATTTATAATCTGTTTAAAAGCTAAAGGTACAATAATATCCCTCTTCTACTTGCAAAAACCTGGTTTTACGGCACCCCATAGCAGTTCCGGGTGAGACTGCAACCTGTTCGTAGGTTGTTGCTGAAAGGGCCAACTCTGTGGGTCTTTTGTTGGTGCAAAGTTAAACGTATAAAACCCGGGTCTGACCTGTAGCCCAACAAATTGGTTTCGTTGCTGGTTGAACTCAGTATTTGCTCAAGAGGGTTTTACATCATACCTCGAGGGCTATGTTATGGAGACCCTCTGTGATGGAAATCGGTGACTGGCTTGATGAGACTTATCTGAAATTCGCTGAGCAAGAGAACAAAGATTCGCGTCGTAGTGCAAACGGCTTTTTACAAAGGTATTTTTTTGTGATGTTTATGAAATTTTCTTTGGTAGTGTCCACATAGAGTTGCACCAGTGGCTATCCAGGTTAACAGAGAGAAGGATGAACTTCCAAGAACGTTAGTTTCCTGCTTGGACTCCTGCTCGAATTAATATAATGAAAAGGGTAAACAACGAGATATCACGCGCTATTGATTTCTGGATAACGCGAACCCTTGAATCATTTGTGACAGAGACGTTCGCCATCGACACGAGTACTTCCTTTAGTGAAGCCGAGCGACAGTTTTTCAGCGGACCAAGGGGTAAGTTTTTGAATTCATTTAGTTTGAGAATTAACATGCTATTAGCTGAAAAAGGTATATTTCTCATTGAATCATACTGTTAGATTTTGTTTTACTAACCTATGTTTGCAAGTGAAAATACCTTTGACGTGCAAAGTGGTTTGCTGCGAAGTGGAAAAAGGTACAAGAGAGATTTTGGACCCAATTCCCAAGGTCAGCATACCGAGTATCCCCCTGTAAATCCTGCAGATTCAGAACCCGAAGAAACCCCTTCTGTTGGAAACCCTCCGGTAACCCCGCATTGAAGACCTATTATCCTTGAGATCCCGTCACAATCCGAGAGTATTCCTAGCCCGAGTATTCCTATCGCAGGACAGTCTACCCCAGTCAGTTCCCCATCGCCTACTTTCAGTCCCCCTCCCTCCCCCCCTAGACCTACGATGGCCCATATGCATGATGACATTAAGCTCCCTGTTTTCAAAGGAACTGGATCAAAGGATCTAGAACAGTTTTGGTTTTTATGTGAAGCAGTGTGGACTGCTAAGTCCATTATGGATCAAGATACAAAAAGAGTGCAGCTGGTTACTTCTTTCAGAGACCGTACTCTGACCTGGTTCATGAAGTTCTCCAGCACTCAGAACCATGCATTGCCTGATATAAAAGCAGTAATGATAAAGGAATTTAAGAAGCCAAAATCTGAGTCGCAGTGTATCACTGAATTGAAAGAGATTCAGCAAAGGCGTGGAGAATCCGTGTGGGACTTTGGTCAAAGATTCAAAGTTCTGCTAGACCAAGTTAGTTTCCCCATTGGACCTGCACAGCACAAGGAATGGTTTATTGCAGCGTTGCTACCACATATTCGAACTCCGCTCATGCAACAGAAGGTTGCTGACCAGCAAGAGGCTCTGGAAATCGCGATGAAGATTGAAACCACCCCTATTGAAGATAACTCTGGTATCGTTCAAATCCAAGCGCAGTTGGCAGCGATGGCCCTAGAGCTTCGCGATATGAAGAAAGGAAAAACCAGTCACGAAGAGGTCTAGTGCACACAATGTCAAACATAAGGTCATGACAACGAACAGTGTCCTGTGGTAAGGAATTACCTAAATACTGGTGCGCCAAACCCATTCAACCCTACTGTTCTATATTGTGAAATCTGTCGGACAACTGGCTAGCATCGCCCTGAGAATTTCTATTTGCTGCAGAGGTATGTGCAAGTCCCCAAGAACCCTTACTGCAAATTCTGTAAGTCTATAGGACACAATGAAGATGAGTGTCGCAGTTATGACCTCATGAGAGAACTCACCTATGATGCCTATCGGGTACAAAATGAGGGCTAGTGTAATGATGGCTATGGCTATCGCGGTGGTGCACCAAGTAGAGGGGGTTTTGGAGGCCGTGGTTGTAGTGGCATGCCTGGTAGAGGTCGTGGTCAGGTGGTGTGTTATAACTGCAACTAGGACAGACATCTGGCTCACGACTGTCAGAACCCGACTACGACATGTCGGTATTGCCGAGCCGTAGATCATGTGATCGAGTAGTGCCCGTAGTTGATAGCGAAGATTCAGGAAAGAAACAGTACCCCTACCCAAAATATTCAGATGATTTCTGTCGAACAAAGACCTATCCCAGCCATTAATGTTGTTACTAGAAGTGGAGCTACGATGCATATGCAGCCTGTCGAGAAACAGCCTGATGAGGCTTGGGTTCGTAAGGCCCCTGTGAAAGTCCCTGCCTTTGATATTGAAAGAGAAAAGGAGACATTCATGGAAGCTGAGAAAGATTTTTTGGATTCTAGCATAGCAGTAGCACCTGCACAGCCACATCAGCCAGAGTCGCAGCTGCAAGAAGCTTCGATGGATAAAGTAAGTACACTATCCTCCTTTTTACAGAGCTGTATGAAAATTTTAAGGAATCAGTATGCTTTAAAGGAGTTGCAAAAATTTCTTGCTATATGTGAACCTCAGAGAAGAGTTGATAAGGAGAAAACTGTTAATTGTGTCCGAAGAACTGGTAGGGAAATGAGATTGAATGCCCAGATAGGAGAGTATGATATGACTGATGTTATCTTGGACCTAGGCTCGGAGGTAAATGTCCTAACCAAGAAAACCTGGGAACAAATGGGGAAACCTAACCTTAATTGGTCCCCTATACAGTTGATATTATCCAATCAGCAGAATATTGTGCCCCTAGGACAATTTCCTAATGTTCCAGTAGATATTGATGGAGTCTATACTGTAGCAGACTTTGAAGTTATTGAGATCATTGATGACAGCAATCCCTATCCATCCTTGTTAGGAATTGAATGGGCCATGCCCAATGTTGCAGTCATTAACCTTAAGAAGAAACAAATGACCTTTGAAGGAAAATATTTGAGAGTCATCGTCCCACTGGATCCTTTACAGGGAGCAAGATACACAGAATCACTCAGAAACGAAGATCAGGATGCTCTGGAGCACATCTATAACATCACAACGAAGGAAGAAGATTATATTGACCCCAGTGCCGAAGGTATTATGGATTGGTAGTGTGATAGCTCTTGTATGACAGACTCAGATGATGTCTTAGAGAAATGGTAGAACCAATTGTATGAGATCCATGGACACAAATGTGCCAGAATTACCAACTCTCTGATGGCTTAGCTCGCAGACAAGAGCCTTACCTAATTTTGATGGTTCGACAGACCCAGACGAGTTTATTGAGCAATTCTCAGCCCAGATACTAGACTCACAGAAAATGAAGACTTTGGATTCAGCATTTAGAGCTACGACAGCTAGATGGTGGAATGGTCACAAACAGTACATTCCTAGTTGGGAAGCTTGTTAGAAATCCCTTCGCTTAAGAATTGTGGATCAACCCCAAGAGGTGTGCAGCAGGATTGATGGGCCGAGTGGCTCACAGGAACACTTGGAGCACTGCTACCAAGCATGGAAACATGTACCCCGATGGGTACATAGGCGTATACATATCTGGGCACCTGTAGCGGAGAATTGGTACACGGCGGTCGGGCTTCGGCATGCTAATATGTCTGGTGACAAAGAAATAATCAAGTATCGACCTGCGGGATAGAAGCTCACAACTTGGCCACAGAAATTGTCAGGATGTGCTGAAGGTCAATATGGGGTCGAAGGTCCTTATTGTGATGTAGCTGCAGATCTGGTTGCGCTGCAGCCCAGAAGCCGACCGTTGGAACACTGCTGATTTGGCGTCCTCGGTACTTTAATTTCCTTAATTACTTGTCCTAATGATATCCGCCGAGATCTAGTGCTGCGAAAACAGGATCTCTGTCAGATTTGGTGCCTTCAATAAAAATTTATGGCAGATTTGATCAATGGATTGTATATGAAGACACCCGGGTATGGGAAAATCGCATTTCGCATTTCCTTGAATTTCAAAATTGAACCCATGTCAGCTGATCATGAACTCTAGGATCTATTGAGAGAATTTGAACAGACGGGTCTGTAGAACATTTCCACCCCTCCACCGGAGCCTGCGACCTGTGAAGAGACTCTACCAGCACCGACCTCGCCAATGCAGACACGATCTGCCAGAAAACAATTCAAGCATGAATTTCGTTCTAAGAGGAACGAAGACAGACATAAGCAATCAGGGAAAACATTGGAGGATCCCAGAATGGATCTGCCTGGTTCAGCAGAGATCCCACTTGAAGGGGATGAGGACATTTCCCCACAGCGGCCACCATATCTTCAGCCTATTCGACCAGGAGTTAAACCGCCTCGATGGAGTGATAAGTTCACTATATGCACCCCTTCGCTGCCACCGGGTGTGCAGCTAGTAGGAACGATGACAGGG
Source organism: Pseudotsuga menziesii (assembly GCA_001517045.1). Classification (NCBI taxonomy): domain Eukaryota; kingdom Viridiplantae; phylum Streptophyta; class Pinopsida; order Pinales; family Pinaceae; genus Pseudotsuga; species Pseudotsuga menziesii. The sequence goes on from LPNX010107960.1 coordinate 208,963, forward strand.
AAAATAGACCAGCTTAAGTATGCTGACCACGACATGAATGATCGTGGGAAGTTTCCACAGTTCACACCAGCCCAATACTTACACTTTGTTAAATACCAACAAACTAGGGCGACCTTATTGGAAGTAAAACAGTGGGTTGCTGGATTGGATCTAGCTGGTTTGCTGAAGATGCTCGATGTTCCCCATTTTGGTCGCAGCACACAAGTCACCATCATGGTTAAGCAACTGCTGGCGTTAGTACATGACAGATACCTATGGATCAGCGACAAGAAAATTCTTATTAATGGTGAGCTCATTCATAGGATCATAGGCTTACCAATGGCAGGGCGTGATCCGGGGATATAATTTCCCTCAAAGCATGACGATACGAAGATCACCCGAAGCATGAAGGAGCGCTTTGGCCTGACGAAGGGGAAACACGGGTATCACACTTCCGCAATTCAAGAGCAGAACATTCATTTCGCAGCCGAGCTCTTAGCATGCAAAATTATGCAGAAATGCAGACCAACTGAAGTTCCTACCCCAGTCATCAAAATTGCTATCAACTGCGTCGAAGGATATAGCTACAACTAGGCAGCATATCTTGTGAAGGAATTCCTTGAAGACACTCGCGACGCGTAGGAGAAAGGTAGGCCCTTCCACTACTCATGGTTGATTGTCCTCTTCGCATTGGTAGGATGGCAAGAACCTACAAAAGCACAGTTTGCTGCTATACGAACGAACATGCCTGGCGCAGCCAGGTATGCCTCGTTGCGGGTTTCATAGGATAAAACCCACCAACAGATGACAAACTTTGTATTTTCCTTTTATATGATGAGTATCTTGTATGAGATTATAAAAACCCCATGGCTCAGTAATGAGTTGTTCTCTCAGTATGCTGGAGTGGTCCATTTCAGGGCAGATATGCACCATATTTTTATCCAGGCTTACGCACATAAGAAGCATCAATGGTTTAAGTTTCCATATGTAGTGACTAAAGATGGCATCCTCGTGGTAGTACAGCAGTGGCCGACAGAATGGCTAAAAGACACAGGAACAAAACCTAATATTTCTGTCCCTCCTGTCATCGATATGGGTGTAGGCCTATTCACATGCAGTATCAAGACCCTCCCGAAGACAGTGACGAACAAACTGAGTCATAGCAGACTGAAAGTGACCAGGGAGGAGATGGTGGAAATGAAGACGAAGAAGAAGAAGCAGAAGACTCGGGTAAAACTACCTCAGACCCTAATAGGCAGCATAAGCACAAGACACCGGAAGCAGAGGAAGTAAACAAACCGCAATCCCGAAAGAAAACAAAGGCGTTGAAGGACAAGAATATTGTCAAAGAGGCCGGCCTGACAAGTGAGGAGCTTGCTCAGGCTCTATCAAAGTCCACAGAAACTCTCACCCAGAAATTGTCAGAATTTGCAGATATGAACTTACAGGCCCTCACCGGTGTACCAAAGCATGTTTCAGAGCTGAAGGCCTTGGCAGAGAAATCACTGACTGGTACCCCAGAAAGCGGTGCCCCAGTCGCCACGCAGCCAGACCTTCAGCAATGGCTGGCCAGAAATAAAAAAGGACAAGTCTCCAGCACAGCTCTCATATTAACGGATGTAGCGTCTTGTTCAGAGATGAGTATGTAGGTGGGAATAGATTACACTAAGCTGTCCATGGCAGAGCTACATCTCTGTCAGTCAACAATTATGAAGGAACTCCAGGCACGAGACCAATATTCGCACATGCAGTTAGAAAATGTCATAAGCCAGCAGCAGGGCTTCATAGCGCAACTAGAGGCAGCAGAGCAGAGAAAGAGGGATGCAGAACGTAAGCGAATTACACTGGTCCGACTCTTGGATGAAATATGCTGAAGTCTTCCTGACTTCGATGTGTAGCAGGTGGAAGAACCAGAACAAAGATTAGTCAGGCTGAAGGAATACGCACAGCAGTATCGCAGTGAGATAGAGAATCTCAAAGCAGAGCATGAGGCTCAGATTTCGGAGCTTCAACTCCGTATCAACCAGGAAACCCCACCAAAGGTCAAGGAGCAACGCCGAGCAGATATCCAGGCCTCCGCGGAAAAAATCTCCGATATTGTGAGCAGCACAGCAAAGCTACTAGAAGATAGTGTTGAGGCCTGGAACACATTACAGGAATATCCAGAAGTCAGACATCTGCAAGAAACCATAAAGCAGTGACAGACAGAGTTGGATGCAATAAAAGTGGCAATTAAGACTCTTCCGCCTATGGAGAAAATGCTCAAGGTAAAGCGAAGCAATGAACTCCAGCAGGAAATTGAGTCATGCCGAGCCAAAGCAATAGAAGTGGAAAATTCTCTGTAGCCGCTTATCAGCGAAGCTTTTGACTTGAGTACTGCTATTGACATCCAACTTAAAGTTCTGAAGGAATACGATGCATTTGTGCAGGAGAAGGCCAGCGAAGCATCATCCACAGTTTTGCAGGAGTTGGTCGAAAAGGAGCAAGCAGCTGACAATATTATGCGCGGTCTCAACAAGCAGTACACTCTCTTTGCCGACAAAGTTCATGGACTGGAAGAACAACAAAGTGTCTCGTGACGGGACACTGGTGAGTCTTAGGGGCCTGTTGGGGTGCACACCTTAAAGGTCCCTAATTTTGGTAACTCCGCGGTTTTGTTGTGGAAGTTGTATGACTCAAAATAGTCTTAGGGGTGTCGGGGTTGAGTCAAAGTCCTCTTTTTGTAATAAACCCATGGTTTAAGTCTAGGGTTTGAGGTTTGGGGTGCCCATGGTTTAATCCCATGGTTTTGTAATAGGTACGTTGTATAAATATGCACTCTTGTAAAGAAGTTAGGTTAGGCTTTTTGTGTAAAAGGAATTGATGCAAAGCTAAGGCTATTTTGTAAGAAAATGTTAAGTCCCAGCTGTGTCTGTGGACGACCTCTGCAGCTGTGTGCGCAGAGGGTTTTGGGTGATTAAGGAAATATGCAGCTGTGTACGCAGAGGCTTGCAGCTGTGTGTGTGGCTTTGAGGACTTGAAGGGATCTACAGCTGAGTGCGCAGATCAGAACTGTGGTTTTTGTAGAAAGTTGAATAAAACACAGTTCTGTGGATGTAACCCCTACACTGGGGGTGAACCACGTTATATCTTGTGTCGTGGTTCTGTGTGTTGTTTCTGTTGTGTTATTTCATGCATTAATATTTATATATATGATAAGTAAAGATCACTGCTAGATAATAACTTCGCTGTGAACTCCCAGTAAAGGGTTGCGCAAGACACTGTTTGTTTATCTGTCCGCGAAGCTAAGTAAGTGAATGTTAGGCTCTATGATTTATATTTATAATCTTTTTAAAAGCTAAAGGTACAGTAATATCCCTCTTCTGCTTGCAAAAACCTGGTTCTGCGGCACCCCATAGCAGTTTCGGGTGAGACTGCAACTTGTTCGCAGGTTGTTTCCGAAAGGGCCAACTCTGTGGGTCTTTTATTGGTGCGAAGTTAAAGGTATAAAACCTGAGTCTTCCCTATAGCCCAACATAAATGGCCATTGTCTTGTGTCAGGCTACGCACTTACTAGGGTGTTGTTTACTGCGGCACCAGTTGTTGATTTTTCTGCTAACTCCTTCAGCTCTGAAATTCCCTGAGCTACACTGGTGAGTGCATCAAGGTGCGCAGCTGCAAACTCTGACCATTTCTTGGTGAGAACTTCTGTGGACTTTGTCAGAGCTTGATCAAGCTCCTCAGTTGGCAGGGCAGTTTCTTCATCAATATTCTTTTCTTTTGATGCCTTCATTTTCTTTCAGGACTAAGGTTTGGTCACTTCCTCTGCTTCTAGCGACTTGCGCTTATCCGGCCGATTAGGGTCTGAGACTGTTTTGACCGAATCCTCTTCTTCCTCTTCATCTCCATCATCTCCACCCTGGTCGCCTTCACTCTGCTGCGACGCACTATGTTCTTCAATTTCCTCGAGATGGTCATTCTGCTGCATCTGACTAGGGCCAGCACCCACATTGGTGACTCGAGGGATTGGAATGTTGGGATTTGTCCCTATGTCCTTCAACCATTCAGCTGGCCACTGCTGAACTACTGTGAGGATGTCTTCTTTGGTCACCACATATGGCAACTTCTAGCATGCCTTTTTCTTATCTGCGCGAGCCTGGATGAAGACATTGTGCATGCCGGCCCTGAAGTTGGCCACTCCATCATATTGAAAGAATAGATCATTACTGAGCCGCGGGGTTTTTATGATCTCATATGAGATACTCATCATATAAAATGCAAACACATAGTTCATCATCTGCTGGGATGCTTTGTCGTGTGACACCCAGAGAGATGCGTACCTCACTACGCCAGGAATGTTCGAAGGCACAGCAATAAACTGCGCCTTGGTAGGTTCTTTCCATCCTACTAGTATGATGAGGACTATCAACCAATAGTAGTGAAAAGTTCTACCTTTCTCCTGCGCGTCACGGGCATGTTCAAGGAATTCCTTCGCAATGTACGCTTCCCAGTTGTAACTATAGCCTTCAGCACAGTTCACAACAATACTGACAATCAGGGTAGGCACTTCATATGGTCTGGACTTTCTCATCAATTTGTAGGCTAAGAGTTCAGCTACGAAGCGAATGTTTTGATGTTGAATTGTTGAGGTTTGATACCCTCGCTTTCCTTTCGTTAGGTCGAAGCGGTCCTTCATGCTTTGTTCCAGGTTCGTATCTTCGTGTTTTGAAGGAAATTCTATCCCCGGATCAGGCCCTTCCTTTGGTAAGCCTGTGATCCTATGAATAAGCTTTCCATTAATAGGAATTATTTTGTCTCCTATCCATAGGTACCCATCATGTACTAATGCCAAGAGCTGCTTAACCACTATGGTCACCTGTGTGCTGCGACCAAAGTGGGGAACATCGAGCATCTTCAACAAACCATCTTTATCTAAGCTAGAAGCCCACTATTTCACTTCCAGTAATGTCACTCCAGTCTCTGGATATTTGACGAAGTGCAAGTATGTTCCCGATGCGAACTGTGGGAACTTCCCACGATCATTCATATCATGGTCTGCATACTTAAGTCGGTCTATTTTCTATGTCATGGTTCCGACCAACTGCACACCCTGTGGCAGTGAAGGGGTGCATAAAGTGAACTTAGCGTTCCGTCGTAGTGGTTGAACTCCTGGTTGAATAGGCTGAAGATATGGTGGACACTGCAGTGCAATGTTCTCATCCCCTTCAAATGGGATCTCCGCTGAACCAGATGGATTCATCTTGGGATCCTCCAGTTTTTTCCCTAATTGCTTATGTCTATCTTCATTCCACTTAGAGCGTACTTTTGGTTTAAATTTCTTCCTGGTAGATCGTGTCTGCATTGGTTGAGGTGGTGCTGGGGGAGTCTCTTTGCAGGGTGCAGGCACAGGTGGATGGCTGAAAAGGTTCAGCAGACCCCCGAGTTCAAATTCTCTCACTAAATCGTGAGTTCGTGATCAGCTGTCATGGGCTCAATTGTAAAACTCAAGAAACTGCGTAATGTGAACTTCACGGGTGTGGGTGTCTTCTTATGGAATCCATCAATGAAATCTATCATAACTGTGCATTGAAGACACCAAATCTGATAGAGATCTTATCCAAATGGCGGTAGGCTTGTCAAGATCTCATTAATATAGGCAGTTAATACAGGGAACATACCGGCGCCGCCAAATTTGGTTTCCTCCAACGGTCGTATTTTAAGCTCCAACAGATCTTTCCTTCTTCAGCACAAGCAGTAACTCTGGCTATGCCATAATGGGGACATTCGACACTTCCTGATACCATCTTCGACATGGATTCGAACTTCAACCCATGACAGAATGTCTTCCACCGCCTCAATGATTCCTTTTATTTTTGAGAACTTCGTCAGAAATAGGTCCTGATACTCATGGAGAAGTTGGGTCACTTTTCTCACCATTTCTTCATCCCAATAATCTCCAATGGTAGCATACTTAGGGTTTCTTTTTGATCCAATGTTTACTGTCTGTGTCTTAGAAGGCTGAGTCACTTCAGGTGCTTCAACTACTGGTCCACGTACTTCGCAGTGTCCTTCTAACTCAGGGATGTTAATGTTGCGCGGATCATCATCCTCTTCAATTGCAAGGTTATAACATTCCACTGCATTAGCTTCTTGTTCCTTCAAATCAGGTTGGTATTCTGCTATTTCTTGATCATCATACACTGTAGTATTGATCAACCTAACAGCTCCGTCCAAATCAGGACAAACCTTGTTGATAGAAAATTTCAGCACAAAACTATCAACAAGACTCCCAACTTACAGTACCATGGCGAAGCTCGACCTCCACATACCAGTTCTTTGCTATAGGTTCCAGGGTGTGCACAAACCTATGTACCCATTCTTCACGAGGTGCATGCTTCCATGCTTCGTAGCATTGCTCCAAATGTCCCTGAGGACTAGTCTTACCATTAAACCTGCTTCACACCTCCTGAGGTTGATCCCTGAATCTTAGGCAAAGGGACTTCTGGCATGCTTCCCAACTATGAATGTAATTTTTATGACCATTCCACCATCTAGCTGCTGTGGCTCTGAATGCTGAACCGAGACTCTCCATTTTCTGTGAATCTGGTACCTGCTCTGAGAATTGTATAATAAAATATGTTGGGTCTGTCAAGCCATCAAAGGTAGGCAAGTCTCTTGTCTGTGAACCAAGCCATCTGAGAGACTTGGTAATTCTTACACATCGGTGTCCATGAATCCGTCATGCAGGAGCTATCGCACTGCCAATCCATGATACCTTAGGTAGTAGGATCAACATAATATTCTTCCTTAGCTGTGATGTTGTAGATATGGTTCAAAACATCCTAATCTTCATCTCTGAGTGGTTCTGTGTACCTTTCTCCTTGAGAAGGGTCCAGTGGCACTATGACTCTCAAACCTTTCCCTTCGAAAGTCATCTGTCTCTTCTTAAGGTTAATGACTGCAGCATTGTCTATGGCCCACTCAATGCCTAGCAAAGCTAGGTAGGGGTTGCTATCATCAATTATCTCAATGACTTCAAAGTCTGCTAAAGTACTGACCCCATCAATATCTACTGGGACACTAGGGAATCTTCCTAGGGGCACAATCTTCTGCTGATTGGCTAATCTCAACTATATAGGAGACCATTCAAGGGTAGGTTTTCTCATTTGTTCCCATGTTTGTTTAGTTAAGACATTTACTTCGGATCCTAGGTCCAGAATGACATCAGTCATGTCATATTCTCCTATCTGAGCATGCAATCTCATTTCTCTTCCAGTTCTTCTGACTCTATTAACAGTTTTTTCCTTACTAGAGCTTCGCTGAGGTTCGCAAGAAGCAATAACTTTCTGTAACTCATTTAAAGAATTCTGATTTCTTAAGAGCTTCATGCAACTCTGTAGAAATGAAGACAGTGTGCTTACATTATCCGTCGAAGCTTCTTCAGACTGTGACTGCTGCTGATGCTGTTGCGCAGGTGCTACTGGTGTGCTTGGATCAGCAAAGTCTTTTTTGGATTCTAGAAATGTCTCTTTTTCTCTTCTCACATCGAAGGTTGGAATTTTCTCTGGGGCCTTACAAACCCAAGCCTCATCAGGCTGTTTCTCCTTATTCTGTATTTGCGTCGTAGCGCCACTCCTTGTAACAACATTAATGGCTGGAACAAGTCTTTGCTCTACAGCAATCATCTGAATATTTTGAGTAGGAGCGCTATTTCTTTCTTGTATCTTGGCTATCAGCTAAGGGCATTGCTCAATCACATGGTCGACTGCTCTGCAATATCGACATGTCGTAGTTGGGTTCCGGCAGTCTCTAACTAGATGTCTTGCCTGATTACATTTATAGCACACAACTTGGCCTCAACCTCTTCCAAGCATACCACCATGACCATGACCTCCAAAAGTACCTCTACCTAATGTACTACCACGGTAACCATATCCATCATTTCCTTGTCCTTTTTTTTGTACCCTATAAGCGTCATAGGCTCGTTCTCTCATGAGGTCAAAATTACGACATTCATCTTCGTTGTGTCCCACTAAATTACAGAACTTGCAATAGGGGTTCTTAGGTACTTGCACATATATCTGTAGTAGGTAGCAGTCTTCAGGTCGATGCTGGCCCGTTGTCCTACAGATCTCACAATATAGAACACTAGGGTTGAATGGGTTTGGCGCACCAGAATTCAGGTAATTTCTTACCGCAGGACATTGTTCCTTGTCATGTCCTTCTGTCTGACATCATGTACACCAAACCTCTTCTCAAACAGCTTTTCCTTTCTTCATGTCACGTAGCTACAAGGCCATTTCTGCTAACTGCACTTGTATTTGAGCTATACCAGAATTATCTTCGACATGAGCTGTTTCAAGTTTCATAGCAATTTCCAAAGCCTCTTGCTGATCAGCAACCTTCTGTTGCATGAGTGGAATCCTGATATGCGGTAACAAAGCTGCAATGAACCATTCCTTATGCTGCACTG
>LPNX010107961.1:4624-14724 GCA_001517045.1 Pseudotsuga menziesii
TTCTGAGCTTAAGACGAGAGGTAAGAACCTGTGCATCACTTTGTGACCGCTCCTTGCATCTGGATCACCCTGCATTTATTTAGGCACATGCATATCATTTATTTAAGTCAAAATACAAAAACTCGGTGGGCCGGGCCGCAACCGGTAAACCCTGTGTTTGTTACTTTGACCTACGGTAGCCGGACCGCAAACCGGACGGATTCCCTATACCAAACAGTCAGCGGGCTAGTTGGGAACGCTAATTGGGGAGAATCCCTTACTGTTGCCGCCTGCGAATTCACAGGCCTCAACACATGGTCAAGCAAAAACAATCCTCCATTTCACTCTCTACAGTAGAAGCAAAATATATTGTTGCTACCTCATGTTGCACTCACATTATTTGGATGAGACAAACCCTAGAAGATCTACTTGTATAATATGAACATCCAATAGTGATGAAATGTGATAACACTAGTGCTATAAATATGTCTAAAAATCCTATCATGCATTCTAAGACAAAACATATACCAATCAAGTATCACTATCTAAGAGAACAGGTATCTCAAAAAGCTGTCAAATTAGAATACATTGACACAAAAGAATAGATTGCTAACATTTTCACCAAACCATTACCTAAGGAAGCCTTTGAGCGTTTTAGACAGAAAATGGGAGTAATTCCATTACAAAAGTACTAAGAGGAGAAAGCTCAATCTCAGGGGGAGAAATGCTGACAGGGGGAGCTGTCAGACAAAAAGGTTCCTTTGTCATTGTTGTCAAAGGGGGGGGGGAATGTTTAGAGGTTGCCATCACTGCCAAAGGGGGATATTATTGAGTATATATTTGTCATTTATGTCAAAGGTGTTCACAAATGACAAAGGAATAACTAGTGGATGTGGTGGCAGACTGAAGGTTGCAGGTATCCAGGATAACAAAAGAATAACCCTATTACAGGTTGCAAGTTGCAGGGTGAATGACAAACAAATAACCCTATAGCAAGTTGAACGACTAAGATCGATCATCCAATGTTGTTGCTGAATGAACTGTCGCAGAGGATTTCAGTCTAGGGTGGCAGGGTGGTGCTAGGGCAGGCCACAGGTCTGCAGGGGGTCAGAGCCTCCTTCCAGTCGAAGTTGGAGAATAGGGTGTCGTAGCATCCTTGTCTGTTGAAGCAAACAAAAAAACATAGGGGTGTTGTAGCATCTTAGTCTGTAGTTGCAGAAAAAACCTAGGGTATGTTTTGCATCCTTTCTGTTGTAGCAGATAAACAATTTTGTAACTTCATCTTATTAATGAGTTTGTGTTGGTGGTTTGCTCTTTTGAGGTTTCCATGATAAAATCTGTGTCTTGATTGTTGATTTTGTGTAATTTAAAGTAAAAACTGACAATACTAATTCACCTCCCCCGCCCCCCGCTTTCAGTATTGTGAGACAAAACAACAACTACAATGTCAGGTATATGTCGACATAACCAAAGATGTGACACAATAATAATGGTTCATTACAGTGTCTGGTATATGCCGACACAACCAAAGATGTGCCACCTTAATAATGTGATAGCTCATTTAAGATTGTTTTGTTTTTTCCAAGAGTCTAGCTAAGAGTCACAATGTAGTATCCGAATTTCCCATTTTTTGTATTTTCCAAACAAGCAAACCTGAAAAGTTTGAAATGTAGTGAAGTACCACTAGAAAACAGAAGGATGTATATTTATCCCTAGCCCCTTCTATGGATTTATGGCTACAGACAAAAAGATCCTAATTAAAATTCCAAAATCGCACATTTCTATTAAAAAGATGATAAGCTTATTTTACAGGGGGAATTTGCAGCAAACCAAGGCATGTTGAACTCTACGTTTTCTTTCATTTTTTCTCTTTTCTTGGATAGTCTCATTCATCATTCATTCTCAAGAGCTTTCTTCCAATTCTTGATTTAGTTCATTCAAGGGTTTAGGAATTTAGGCCCACTCAACCAAATGAGACAATTTGAGAGGTTCGTTGATATCTGAAATAAGATGAGTGATCTTTCTACTTGATTGAAATCGGAAAATAACAACATTCTTTGGAGCAATTGTGCACTGTTGCACCACTTGTGAAAGAATCAAGTCCAACTTCCTAAGCCATTGATCAACTGTTGAAGCCTTGTTATAACATTAAGAATTGGGAATTTCAGTCTTACTATTTAATGCATGGAAACAAATTAAAAAAAAAACTAGAGAAACTTGCTTTGGTTTGTTGCTTTGGTTTAAAGGAGTAAGCTATCACTTGACTGCTGTATAGCTTACTCCTTTTAAACATGAAAACACTACCCCTCCTGCTTTAAAAATTAGTCTGTAACTAATAAAAACCTCTTTGCTACTGCAGTAACAAAACCTCTTTGCTGCTGCAGTAACAAACTCTTAAGAATCACTTTCTACTTTTCAGCTCAACTAACACATATATGCTACAACTCACTTCCACTTCATTTCTCAAAACCAAGATTTTATTGAAAACAAGTCATACTCCAGATTCATTAACTATAATAACAATGCATTTAATAAAAACTTGAATTTATAATTTGAAATTGCTTCTCAAAGTACCTACCTTCACCACTACTCGCTGCAGCTACCCACTGCACAATGCCTACCCTAGTCTACACTCCACTACAGGTCCAAATTGGAATTGATCAACTAACCATTGCGCAATGTCTACCCATCATGTTGGTCGCTATGGGAGGACCCGGGTTTACTGTAATGTACCAACAACACCCCTAGCTCACTGGCCCTTTCGGCAACAGACCACAGAGCGGCCTGAAGTCTCACCCGAAGTGATTCTAATGGGTTGGCCAAAGACTCAAGTGTCTTTGACCAGGTTCTGTAGCATCCTATGTGCGCCTCGCAACTCTTCTCAGCCCGCGAGGTCTCTTTCTCTCCACGATGCACAGTTTCCTCTAACTCGCGATGACTCTAGCCCTTATCGCATCACCGCGTCCTGGCCAACACGTAACTCTCTCCTACGCTCGATCATCAACCTACGGTACCGCGCACCACAGCTCCTCTAATGGTGCGATATCCTACCGTTGCAGCTCAGCGTACTCAGCGTTACTCGTGTTCAACTTACAAGACTCAACATACAAGGCTGTTGTACACTGCGACTCTTAACTGTCTTGAGTGAAACATAGACAACTCTTATACAGAATACTTAAAGACTTCAACATGCATTTATCCTTCCATAATGTTGTGAACTGAATAACACATATATATATTTAACTGTAAGCAACGTTCATGTAATGAGTGACAGATACAACAAGTAAATACAATCACATGGATCAATCACATAACACTCTGATTTTACGTGGTTCACTTCCAGGGTAGAAGCTACATCCACAGAACTGTGTTTTATTATATCTTGAGAGAGTACACAGTTCTGTTGCACTGCATATGCAGCTAGAGATCTTCAGGGTAACTCCGCACTCACTGCCTGGAGCCCTTCTCTCCTAGATCTCTTCTCTTTCTCTATATTGTCTTCTTACAATATTCTCTCTCTCTCTCTCTCTCTCTCTCTCTCTCTCTCTGTGTGTGTGTGTCAATCCCTGCGGATTGTTACATACATGCTCTATGAGCCGGCTGCTGGTTACAGTAGGATCCTACAGACTAAATACAGAACCAGAGCTCAACTCTATTACAATACAAAATAACTGTGAGCTAACAGACCCAATGGCTAATTAGCTAACCTTTTACAATACAAAATACATCCCTTCATAGGCGGCCCGAAGGTCTTGCCCTTACAACACTGTGGGCCTGTCCCAACAGTAACCCAAAACCTTAACTAGTGACAGTCAGCGTATCTGTACTTGGGGTAGCCGCTTTCCGTCACACCACTGCTCTCTGCAGTCTTCCATGCTTCCCGGCGCTGACCATGGGTACTATGCACCGCTTCCCATCTTCTGTCCTTCGTCTTCAATACCTCGGCCTCATCGCTCTTTTTCCTTTATGAGGGTAGCTGAGCCCTCATGTCTTCCACCGCCGCCTTCAATGCAGTGGGTGAGCTCTCTCTTCTCGGCCGCTTAGGTACTGTCGTCTTTCTTGACTTCTCTGTCCCAACAGTCACGGTTTCCAGCTCTGCTCTACAGCTAGAAATATGCTACGGCGTCGTAGCTTTACCTTATCTCTTCGTCTTCGCCAAAACTGTCTATCCACCAAAATGGCAGCTTCTCCTGTAGCTGCGAGACTCTGCTCCAACACATCCCTCCATCCAGATGTTGGTTCCCGAACTCCTAGAACAACAAGTGGCCCAAGCCCTTAAAAGTCGACATGCTGAAGTCCTTAAAACTATCTCAGCATGTTCTAGCTCTATGACCTTAGGCTATGAATTCCCGTCTAATGGCGAGGCTGGCCTTTGCTTATAATCTAGATCACCTTTTGGTCATAAATTTTCATGTTCCAATTTAGCAGAAAGAGTTCTTGCAAACTTTATATGTGCCGTAAACGATGAAAAATTACTATCTGGTTTCTTTAAAAGGACATATGTACGTAAACCATGGTCCTGGTTTATAAACTGTGTCCCCGTGTCTCAAAACAACGAGTATTGCTGGTTAGTTTGGCAGAGAGTTTAGAAATTGGAAAGCTACAGTGTACCCTGCAATGCACACGGCCTACAGGGCTAGTGAATGTCGCCGTCAATCTAGAATGAGCCATTAAGTTGTAACTGCAAGAGCCATTGAACTGTGATCAATGTACACTGTAATCTAATCTATTAATTGCTATCAATCCTATTAACTAATGTGTACAGGGTGCAATCCAAATCCAACTCGTCTTCTAAAAACCATTTCTCAATAATTGACACTACTTCTCATTGACTGACAACTCGCCTTCCTTAGATTTAGAAAAACAAATTAATGTGCTGACAATGAGTCAATTTGCATTTGGGCATACTAAATCACATCCAATAACAAAACATAAAGCCATTTGGATTCTTTTAACATGGGTTTGAAATCTCGAACCAAACGGAAAAATGAGAAAAGAAAAAAAAGCGTACATGGAGCTAAAAAAAAAAAGTTTAACGTAGTATACATTTACATTTTGATTTAGGTCGAATAGCAGTACATAATAGCATATTTGAGAAATTAATTATTGGTGACTTGGTTGGATTTTACTGGTAGATGAGTGAACAATCTCATAATTTATCCAAAATGGGATTGTAGGTAGTTGAAGGTATTTGATTTCACTGACGTAATTGGACCATTCCCTAAATGAATGTAGCGTGACCTGGATGTTGACAATGAAATGCTGTATTTGAATATTTCGGTTAATAGACCGAAATAGGATGGAAAAAGTTGTAAATGAATATGGTCCTTAAAGTTCTAAACTGTTATATAGAGCAGGGAACATGCTGATATTGCATATCCTTCGTTGCTATTTTGCTCTATATATACTGCTGTAACATCTCTACTGTGATGTAGAAAGGCTCTACAGCTATATTTTGTATAGAAACTTTTGATAAAAGATCTTCTTTCTTTTGACCGAAGATCTAAGCATATATGAGGTTGGAGAAACACTAAACTATACTATTTATTATGAATAATAAATTGAATTGTGAATTTATAACTACCATTCAAATCACACTCTTCGCCACACCGTTTTTTATCTCCTTGTGAAATATAGGAAACTTGCATACATTAATATGGCATGTATAATAGTAAATAGTGAAACCAATGAGTGACTATGTTTCAAACCAAAATTTACAGAATGGAAAATGAGTCGTAAAAACTACACAGCAAAAGCATCTCATAAACATGTTTGGCTTGGTGTTGGAGGTTGGCGATTCTGCAACCAACGAGTGGTGCCCCAAGGTCGGTTGAAGCTTGAAAGGTAGAGTATTCTGCACATTACAAGAAGCTCGTCGGTCCCATTACACGGATATATAGAATCTGCCCATTGCAATCAACGTTCACACAGCCCATCGGCCCCTCATGGTGATCCACGTTGCAGATGAATTTCAGAACAGTAAAGGGACGGGATAGTGGACATGGCACAATCCCAACAAAGGTCCAATGCTCGTCTAACAAATACGGTGTGCTGTGGTCGCGGAGCGTCGGGCGACAGAGATCGACGGTAAAAAATGTGTGGATGTTCGTCTCACACATCATGGCCTCTTCGTACTCCCTGTTCAAAATTTGGTAAATCTTAAGGCGTAGAAATATAGATATATATGCCAATCAATCAAAAAGCAGAAACCAAAGCAAAGGCCATGGCGTCTCCTGTGGGAAGTCCAGTCACTTGTGTAGCCTTGTTGATGTGCATATTGCTTGTCGTTTATTTGAAGAGAGCAGGCGTGGAAGGGTGCAGCATTTCACCTCCCACAGTAGTATGCTCTCAAGCTGGTGCAGGATGCAATATCTTCAACAACCAAGGCTTATGGGAAGACCGAGCCCCTTGCAGGGCGGCTGCCTCTGTCTTTCCCACCACAGAAGCAGAGCTCGTGGCCGCTGTTGCTCAGGCAGTAAAGAGAAAGCAGAAGATTAACGTGGTCAGCGGCCTTGCTCACAGCCACCCGAGACTCGTCTGCGTTGGCGAGGGAGGGCTCATCATCAGCACCAGAGACTATGCAGCTACCCGACTCGTTAACCAAACTGCCAAGACGATCACGGTCGATGCGGGCGTTGTTATGCGAGATGTGCTCGACGAGGCTGCCAAGGCGGGCTTGACATTTCCCACTTGCACCTCCTGGGACGGAGTCTCCGCAGCTGGGTCTGTGAGCACCGGCGCCCATGGCAGCGGTCTTGTAGGCAAAGGTTCTGCCATCAATGAATATGTTGTGGCCATGCGCTTGGTCGTCCCTGCGCCCGCGTCGGAGGGCTACGCCAAGGTCATTGAATTGACGGAGACAGATGAAGATCTCAAGGCGACCAGATTCGCTCTCGGAACTCTGGGGATCATCTCCAAGATTACATTCGCTCTGCAGCCCATGTTCAAACGCTCTGTGTCCTTGAGCTTGGAAGATGACTCTGGATTAGAGGATCGTCTCGAGAACTTCCTCAGGAAATATGAGTTTGCAAATGTTTACTGGTACGTTGGCCATGGGAAGGCCTTCATGGAAAAGAATGATAGAGTTCCCGTAGATATGCCTGGCGATGGGCTCAACCGGGCTTCCGGCTACCAGCCCTCTACGGTGTTATTGGTCGAAACAGGCGCTACAAACTGTACGTACACAGTGTGTATAATTATTGATTGAATATAAACTTGTTATTATTAATTAAAAGTTCTAGATCTTTAGAGTTCTTATATTATTGATTGTTTGGGGAATGCAGACGAGGCGATTCAAAACACGAAGGACGCGAAGAAATTGTGTAACGCGACGGGGAAATCGATAATTAATCGAGTCCCTAGTGGAGGCGGGTTTCTGAACGACGGGATTAGTTTCACTGGGTATCCCGTCGTCGGATTCAACCATCGTATGGTCGCCTCGGGCGGTTGCGAAGACTACCATCAGAAGCACGACAACCAGTCGAGCTGCAAGGCCACGCAGATCGAAGACAAGAACCAGACCATCTGCTCCTGGGATCGGAGAGCGCGTGGAAGATTGACGTTCGATCTGGAAATCGGAGTCCCCCTTGCGCGAGCTCGAGAGGCCATCCTTGACCTGAAGCAGATCAGAGCACTGAACGCCGAGGCTCTGTGTGCGCTCGACGGGTCGGGAATCGTTATGCGGACGGTTAAAAAATCGGAGGTAGCTTATTTGGGCCCGGCGGAGGACGTTGTGACATTTGAGATCATTTACCATCGGTCTCGGCAGGCTTTCGTTCCGACATGGGACATGGACGTTTATCAAGAGATTGAACAAATGCTCATAGAAAAGCATGGCGGAACTTTGCACTGGGGAAAGTCTGGGGGTCACTTGTTCGAGGGATTGGCAGAGAAGACTCTGAATTTGCAGCAGTTTTTATTGGTGAAAAAGAGGCTCGATCCCGATGGGCTCTTCTCTAACGAATGGACTGATGCGCTTCTTGGTATTGGGGGCCATAAAGTGGAGGTCTTGAAGGATGGGTGCGCGCTGGAGAAACTGTGCAAGTGTAGGGAAGATATACACTGCGCTCCAAACGCGGGTTACCTGTGCAGGCCGGGGAGAGTATGGAAGAACGCTCGTGTTTGCAGGAATGGCATTTAATTCGTGATGGTCATGACCTCTCTGCAAGAATGTCGACTAAGGGCCGGACAAGCTTTATGATCCATATTACTCCTATTGTTTATTGTATTTCTAGGAGCCGGGTAATTGTAGCATGACAATATCACCATGTAGTGAATAAATAAGCCTTCTCAAATTCAACTCCATTCAATTTACTATATGAAAAGTTATTGTTGGAGGGTATCATCTCATCTCGATCAATGAATGCTACCAAAATAGTTGTAAATTCGTAATATTATTATATCCGTGTTTGTTTTATTATCCAGTCCGTGTTCTACTATTTTTATTGGTTTTGGATTTGAATTGGGTTTGTTTTATTAATCCAGTCAGTGTTATACTATTTTGTTAAGTTTTAGGTTTGGATTTAATTTTGGTATGTGAGATGGCGATCTTTGATTTATGAGTGAGTGAAATATAATTTTTTCTTAAATTTTGTTGAGATAGTTGAAATAATCATTCTTATTTTGTTGAAATAATCATTCTTATGGTTAAATTTGTAATTTTTTTTCTTTTCTTTATTTAATTGATATAAATACTAATTACTTAAAACTATGATTTTTATAATGAAAATCAAATTTTAAATAAAAAAATTACAATTATACCATTCCAACACCATAAAATTAGAATTTTAATTTTCAATCATTTAAACCAAAATTATATTCAAAATACTACCATTGATACCATTCCAACAACTTAAAACTAGAATTTCAATTGAAAAATATCAAACAATAAGGTAAATCAATCAACCAGTATCCACAGATGATGTCGTAGCTTAGGAGTATCTAAGGATGATGTCATGACGTACAGGCTTGTTGGGTGTAGTCTGTAGACATTAATGTAGGAAACTGTACTGCCCTTTCCAGGTCCGACAAACGGGGACAAATACTCTACATTAAATGCGACGAGGGTCGCACTGTCCACTGCTGGATCTTACTTTGGAAGGAATCCGAGGGCGGACAGTGCGACCACCGTCGCATCTAATGCTCTACAGCATGTAGAGTATTTTTAGCCCCGACAAACCACTGCCCTTTCCAGGCCCGAGTCTCCGACAGATAAATGCGCCGAAAACCATCTGAAAAGACTACATTTACTAAGGGTGTAAGCTAAACTCTAGAGCACCATCTGAAAAGACTACATTTACTAAGGGTGTAAGCTAAACTCTAGAGCATTTGTACTTAAAATTGGGCAAGTTTTTTAACTAAAATTTGGTGGTGGAAATTGTTCAAAAAGTAGTTTTAATGATTAAAATTACATAAACTAAACTAGATATCCCAATAATAATGAAAGGTTCCAAATTCATTTATACAACAAAAATTGTAATTTTAACATTAAAAATCTTATTTTCAAGAACAAATCTTACCACTCCTTTAAGAAGACTGACATTTGTAAAATAAGTTTTCACTCCTTTAAGAAGACTGACATTTGTAAAATAAGTTTTCACTCCATTGACTAAGTATTTATCCCAGGTTTCATCAAATCAACCAAAGTCTTTAAAAAGCCGGTTGTCCAGTGCCATCTAGCCAGCTCGCACATCATCGGTGAAAGAGATGGGTGCTCTTTAAATTTAACTTGACTAGCATCTCTATTTTTTTTAAGACAATCATCTTCTAAAGAATAAAAAATGTTTTATATTTATCTCCCTTGTCCAACAAAAGTGATGGTAAAACTCAGGCATCTGCATTGACTACATCTCCAGGTCACACAAACGTTGAAGCTGTGTTTACGAGAAGGATTAAACACTTGGGTACTCTCCAAATAGTGTGTTTTGTTTCTTAAAATAGTGTTTTTTAAGAAAAAAATATATTTTTGTTATTTAGAATTGAATTAAAAAGTATATACTTTTCAAAAACTCTATAAGCGACAATCTAAAATATCTAAGATTTGAAAGATATAGTGACATTTTGAATGATCAAATGACTTTAAATTATATAAGTTACTCATTCAAAGAAAACTTAATTTTCCA